>JAXCLR010000050.1:1017570-1039793 GCA_035584095.1 Annona squamosa | reverse complement strand
TTTATCCATATATAAATTTTATAGCAAATAGTTTACATGTTGAAAAAACTATTTTAAAGTTATTTTTTATACTAAACTATTTTATTACGTTGAATTTGTACCATTTTCATATGAGACTCATATACATATCTGATTGGGATGAAAATTCGTATGGTAATAGAATATATTATTTTAAATACAATGAGTAGAGTAGATTATGATTTGATGATCATATGGGGCCCATTTCAGCGATGCCACATCTGCACTTGAATATTTCTATATATATATATATCGGAAAATAATACAGTGCATACGACTGCACTGTACAGTCCATGCACTGTGGGCCCCACTTGATCATAAATAGAAAATCTACTCCACCTATTGTATTTAGAATTGTTCACTTTATTAGCATATCAATTTCATCCAAATCCAACATATGCGTAGTCCCATCTTAAAATGATGTAAAATCAACGTGATAAAATAGTTTAATGTAAATATCAAGTTTAAAGTGGTTTTTTCAACATCTAAACAGCCTAAAGTATGATTTATATATGGATAAATGATTGTATAAAGTTTCGTTACAATCTAATATGTGCGGGGTTCATTTTACAGCAGAATACGACTGCATAGCACATATATATATATATATATATAAAAGTATTATGGTGGAGAAACGCTGAGTAAGAAGGCTTCGTACCCAAGGGGAGTGTACCCATTCATCATATAAAATCTATAGCAACACAAATTTTTTACTTTGAGGCATAAATCTATGACAATGCATTTGAGTTACGCTGCTGTACCACAAAATTTCCAAACGGGAGTTCTTTCTAGCCCGGATTCACATGATTCACAGTACATACGGGCCTTTGTCGCTTGTACAGTGGGCCTCATTGTTCTGACGGTCTGGACTGACTCACGCACAATCACGACACAGCATCTGTATTTTGAGCATCTACGTAACAGAGTCCATTATCTTTTTATTCATGGACCCAAACTGGGATTGACCACTGTTCAGTGAAAGCGCCAATTTTGTAATTCCTTTCCGATTAAATCCTATACATATATGTAGACACACACACACACATATGTATAGTATACACATTTTATTTTGCATTGTCTTTTAAAACCTAAAAGGCTTATTCTCCACTAATTCACAATTATTTGAAGGTCTGAAGACTAGTTTGAAAAGTACTCTCGTCGAAATTTTACCCGGGGATTGGATGAGACGTGATTAGGATCACAAAAATGGGTGATGAGAGGTTGTTATGTATTTAGAAATAAAAATTAATATTAAAAATAAAAAATAAAATTGTTATGCGTTGAAAATTGAGAGATTGCATTGAAAATAACCTTTTTTTTTAAAAATATAAAATCACGTCTTTATTTATATCTTATTGCATCCTATGCTACAGGACAGGGCTCGAAAACAATCGTTTCGCTCATATACCATACCATGCCGACGTGCTGTAAAAATTTAAATGAAATTTATTTTTGTAGCAAAATAAAACGAAATGTGCTAAATATGATAAATGGCTTAAATTTTAATATATATTTTTAAATTAAAAATTAAGGGTAAATATAAAACCTTATTGAATCATTGCTCAAATTTTATACTGTATATCATGAGTGATCTTCATCGTGTGCTTATATATTTTATTGTTAACCTATGGATAAGCTGGGAAGTGCTAACGACGCGTGGAAGAAGGTTCCATATGTTTATTATTCAATTTAAGGGTATGTTTGACAATGGTTAAAAGTTGTCACATTAAAACTTTTCAATTTAAAACTTTTCACTTTCCACATCAATCATATTTTTTAATTATTTTTCCACATTTTTCTATAAAACTATCCTACTTTTCAATCATTGCTACACAACTACCCACACGACGAACCTATTTTTTTAAATTTTATCATTTTTACTACTCATCATTACCCCTATTATATTACATCATTTGACAACTTTTACTCCTCAAAACTTTTCATCAAAAATTTTACTCATTACCAAACACAACCTAAATGATTTATCCCCTTATATTCTAATTTTAAAGTTTTGACATTATAATATTTGTAGAATAGTTATTCAATACTTACCTGAGCATATAAGCCTTCATGCCTATACTTTGTTCTTACTTTTAAATATTTAAAAATAATTTATCATCTATGTGTATTTATTTATGATTCTAAAACTACTCGTGTTGCAAATTTTTATATACATGTTTATATTGTATAATTTTAAAAAAATTTAATGTTCACTTATTCACTCTTAAAATATACTATTTTCATTATATATAAACTTCTTGACAAAAATAAATCTTGGTGGCATAATGAAATAAGAATTATTATTCATGATAAATATTTTAGATGAACTCTTGGATGACTAGGTGATAGAATAAGGTGAGAATGCGGTTGGTATGTGTGTATGAAGTTTGGAATCTCATTCTAGACTTGTATTTGCATCAATCAAGACGAAAATTTGAAATTTCAATGCTCAAGTAAATATTCAATAATTCTTCATATTGCAGCCGATAAAATGTGATTGAATTTCTAAGCAACCCCACACAAACATTTTAATTATATATATATTTTTTATTACATACAGGCTTTTGCTTAATTTTGGACTCCAAGATGATAGGGCCCACCTCATCGGGAGACATTTTAGGGTCCGTATTTTAATTTTATTTAAAGGAAAATAATTTTATCAGGCCGACTGCATTAAAAACTTTGATGTTGATGTGGGATTTTCGCCCACTTTGATTGAGTGAATGTTCAATCCACAAATTGCATTGAAAATTATTTACTTCATTAAAAAAATTAAATCTCATCAATATTAAATATATGCGTGGGTCTCATTTAATAAAAGTATAAAGCAAAGATCAATATAATATCAATTATTTGATTCATTTATCTATTTTTGAGTTATTAATTTAAATGTTATTTCGTCTTTATAAATGATTATTAACATTTAAATAAATTTCCAAATTAATTCTAAGAAATTTTCATATTTTATATACAATTCTAATTATTTTTAATCTCAAAAAATGGTTTTGGTTACCATAATAGAATGCTGTCTGTGGATGAAATGGATTGAAGAGACTATTGAAAGATGATTATAGAATTCTATTTCGGAAGCAACCCAGGGCGTTTGGTCTAGTGGTATGATTCTCGCTTTGGGTGCGAGAGGCCGCGAGTTCGATTCTCGCAACGCCCCACTTGCCTCACCCGGTCCTTCAAACTTAAAAAAAATCCAGAACCGCATGAGGCAAGTTTTTTTCTTTTTGAATCCAAAAAATAAATTTTATGTTATAAATTGTCTGGATCTTCGTTTGCATCGATTTTAACGGTTAGGATGGATCTTAAATGTTCTGAATCCAAAAAATAAATTTTATGTTATAGATTTCTTTCAACTGTCTGGATCTTCGTTTGCATCGATTTTAACGGTTAGGATGGATCTTAAATGTTCTGTTCCGGATTTCTTTTTCTTTATTATTATTATTTTTTAAATTTTAAGAACCAGAATAAATCAATTAGATCCTTCAACATAAAATTTCTTTTAACTGTCTGGATCTTCTTTTGCATCAATTTTAACGGTTAGGATGGATCTTAAATGTTCTGTTTCAGATTTCTTTTTCTTTTCTTTTTTTTTTTTTAAAAAAAAAATTTTAGGAACCAGAATAAATCAATTAGACCCTTCAACATAAAATTTCTTTTAATTGTCTGGATCTTCTTTTGCATCGATTTTAACGGTTAGCATGGACCTTAAATGTTCTGTTTCGGATTTCTTTTTCTTTATTTTTTTTTTGAAAAAAATTTAGGAACCAGAATAAATCAATTAGACCCTTCAACATAAAATTTCTTTTAACTTTCTAGATCTTCTTTTGCATCGATTTTAATGGTTAGGATGGATCTTAAATGTTCTGTTTCGGATTTCTTTTTCTTTATTTTTTTTTGAAAAAAAATTTAGGAACCAGTATAAATCAATTAGACCCTTCAACCGATGTTGAAAAAAATAAGACCAATTAGATTTAAGTTCACCTTATCGGCTTATCCTACATTCTTGAAGTTTAATTTCGGGTCGAATTAACTTAATTAAATATTTTCATATGATTTCTAGGCCAGATAAAATTCTCCATCCGTCAATGCAATTATTAAAAGTAGATATTGATATAGTGTAGTTATCTAATAAAATCCCTAAATTAATTTGGATGCATCAAGACTAACAAAGTCTACATCATATATTTCTATACCATATAAGCATATAAGTTATGAGCTTTATTTTTCTTAAAATTTTTATAATACTAAGCAAACCCTAGATTTAGAGGACACCAAAATTGATTTGAAATCCAAGGGGCAAACTAGGTCAAGTCATGTTCTCTCATAAGCAGAAAAACTCAACCTCAACTTAACATATTATTTAGATCAACTGGACTTTAGTTGAGATATAGTTGAGTTGGTTTGAATTAATAATATTGAGTTGAAAATTCAAAAAAGTTTCAATTTTTTTATATCTTTTATCCTTATTTAGTCAAAGCTTCTCATCCATAATTCCTTGTTAAATTTGTGCTTCAATTCTGACAATAAATTATTTAGAAGTTAAATTCAAATATTCTTGATCATAAATAATGTAAAAATTCATGAAAATTTGATACAGTGAACAAAAATTAATTGTGTCGATAAGTTTTGCCTATACTTTCTAAACGGATGTAGATTAGAATAATATACATACTATTCTCATGTGATAGTTATAGTTTTTGAAAGACAGACTACACTGGTTAGTATATTTACTATGACATGCAAGAGAAACATTGTTTAGTATACTAATCAACGTAGTTTGGCACTCAACATTTAACAATATCCCTTAAGTAAATTACATCTTCAAATGAAAGAGATCGGTCAAGCTTTCGGTTAATCTATTCAAATTTGCACTTTTAACATACAAATTTAGAACGACATGTGAATTTTAATATAAGAGGATGTTTGTCAATTAAGTTTTGTTTTGCATTTAGTAAAAAGAAAACAATTTCACTTTTATCCTACATATATTTTAATATAATTTTTTGATATAAATCTTTTAATTAATTTTTTTAAATTGTGGCTATTTTCACATTTTTAGATAACAATTTTATGTATTTTATATTTTCCACTTTATTCTTTCATTTGTTATGTCAGTATGTCACATGAGGACCGTGATTTTGGTTTTTTTGGGGGTAATCCATTTGGCTTCACTCCACTTTGTTAATTGAATAGAATCTATATGGGCGTTTGGTCTAGTGGTATGATTCTCGCTTTGGGTGCGAGAGGTCGCGAGTTCGATTCTCGCAACGCCCCTCAACTTTTTTTTTATTATTTTTTTAATTTTTAACTTCCTCCAAATGGCTGCCATCTTCACGGTTAGGATCTTTTTGCTGATATCAGCCAAAATGGTCCAAAGGAAAGAAAATAATGGAAATAATTATTCCGTACATTTAACTGTAGTAATAAAAGAACCTGAAAAAATGCCCTTTGGAAGCCAACGGCGAAGACCCCAAAACACATCCCTATCCCAGCATGCATCTTATGTCTGTGCCGTGAAAAGATACCAACCACATGATGAGACGAAAAAATTAACGAAAGGCAAGTTTGGGTTTCGATTTGTCTAAGATAGACTCGAAAAAGAAAAAGAAAAAAAAGAAATATAAAGAAAGATGGGGAAAAAAAAAAAAAAAAACAACAAAAGGATAAAAGCAACTTGAGACTGTCGACTGAATTGCCATGACTTGGACTATAATATCCATATCTTGGAAGCAGGGTGGCAAGATCATGTAATGAAACTTAGGCCGCTCAAAGATGAGTTATAAGAAGATTTGTCGTGTTCACTGATCAGCTGTCTTCTCAGATGATTCTTCTTCAGGTGGTTGCTCATCTGCTGGTGGTAGGTCACTTGGATGAATCTCTGTTGAATTTCCACGCTTAATTGTAGCAACCTTGATGACGTGATTGTAATCTCCCTTCTGTTTGAACAGCTGTGCAAAATGGTGCTTGCAGTAGAGAATGCCATCTAATGCCGCATATGAAGAAGGGGTGAGAGCACATCCCCCATAAGAGCACCTGAAGCAGGATTTATGATAAGACTCGCCTTCCAGAGACACCTGCCAACCATTGTTTTAAGTGATTAGAATCTGAAAACAGTTCATGGGGAATGTGAGTTGAGAGATGATCTTCTCAGTCCTCGGGGTAAGTAAGGAGGGGAAAACCATCCTTTCTTTTTTTTTTTCCTCTTGTTTTTTTGAATCCTTAATTAACACCAGAAATGAATGTGACAAGAACATCCAAAGCAAGAGGGAGACTGTTGCTTTACCTTCTCTAGTGGATATGCTGTCTTCTGACAAGCAGCACACTTGTCTTGAGTCCCACAAAATATTGATGACACTTTGCTGGGGGCAGGCTTTGACTGTTAACCAATTTGCCAGAACCACACAATTAGAGAGAGAGAGAGAGAGAGAGAGAGAGAGAGTCAAACAAGGTTGCATACCATGTCACTTGACTTGTCAGATTTCCCAGCTGTTATAGAAATAAAAATAAAAAATGTTTAAACTTTTGACAGTTGTAAAGTAATAATGAAGCATTCATCAAATAGATGTACCCTGCATGTGCTTATCCAAACTGGTAGCCGACCATGGGTATCAACAGAAACAATGGAACATCGCCAGTTCATTTAGATCAGAAAAGCATACAACAAGAACAACATATGCATTTATTTTTCAAGCCACCAATCTTTTTATTTTAAATTTTGGGTAGTCTGATTGATTAGCATGGGGCCACAACCCTAGCAGTTTTGATACACCTGGACACAGACATGTTGGGTATTCAGAGCGGAAAGGCTTATATCATTGGGAAAGAGGGCCCCACTTGCTTGGAAATTCTTGGAGAAATTTCCAGACTCCTTGAAAAGCTGATCAAAATGGGGTTTGCAGTATAGAACTCCATCCATGGAAGAGTAGTTACTCATCTGAAACAAGACACAGCATTACCAAACAAAACAGGAAAACAAATTCCAAATAACATGCATATGAGCAGGTTTGAATTTCAACATAGATACTCACGACCAGCGTCCCTTTGCAATGACTGCACTTGAAGCAGGATTTGTGATAGGAAATCCCATCAGTGGACAAGAGATCTACAACATAGACAGTCTTATCACATGCTTTGCACTTCTCCAGGGTCCCACTGAAAGCCATTGAAATCACAGGCAAAGCAAAGAGACTTGTTCCAAATTGAAATTACAATGAGACCCAAACAGAAAGCCAACCCGAAAAGGAACAGAGATGGTGAAAAATCCAAGTTAAAAATTGGATCCCAAAAGTACAGGTAGACTAGGCTCGTGCGCACTTCAGGAAAGGTTGAAGAAGAAATCAAGGTTGGGTGCGTGAAAAAGGGAGAATAAGGCTCCAAACCATGAGATTGTCTGCCTCAATGAAGAGAGCAGAGAGATGGGGAGGGAGGGAGAATAGGAAGACGAAGCTGACTCGGTCTCTGATACAATGCATGGCAACGGGCATTAACAAACCAAGCGAATTTTCTGCTCTCACCTGAGTTTTGTGCAACTCGGTCGATGATGATGAGCAGACATTGGCAGGGACCTGTAGTAACATTCATGTATGACTAGTTGACAGTCGATGAGAAATACCAATCATCTACTGTGTATAATTTTTTACACTATTAAATGCATAAATATAATCATGTAATGCATACAATATTTTTTAACTTTAAATAAAATTTATTCGTTTAATATTATAATTCATCAGACATCGGATATTAAAATGAACCGCACGAAGTAAAAAAGTTGTAAAATGTTACGTTTATCAGAATAATTATCATACATTTCTGTCCCAAAAAAAAAAAATCATATATGATATGGCGGCAGTATCGGTCACAACAATCACATATTTTCTTACTTTTCTTGTTTGTATCTAACTTTCTTCTTCTAATTGGCATCGTTTCTCTTTGATAATGTCAATGCAGTCAATACAATGCCAACAACCGTTTTTATCTGGGGTCCATCAAGACATTAAAAAAAAAAAAAAATCCACTTTTTCCAATACAAGAGAATAGGGAGATGAAGCCAACTCAGTCTCTGGTACAATGCATGGCAACGGGCATCAACAAACCAGGCGAATTTTTTGCTCTGTTTTGTGAAACTCGGCCGATGATGATGAGCATGCATGACGAGTTGACAGTCGATGGTAAATATAAATTATCTAATGTGTATAATGTTTTACAATATAATCATGTAATGTATACAATATTTTCTACTTTAAATATAAATTATTCCTTTAATATTAAAGTCTATCAGACGTCGGATATTAAAATGAACCGTACGAAGTAAAAAACTGTAAAATGCTGCGTTTACCAGAATAATTATCATATATGATACGACAATATTGGTCACGACAATCACATATTTTCTTACTTTTCTTGTCCGTGTCTAATTCTCTTCTTATAATTGGCATCGTCTCTCTTCTACGACGTCAATGCGGTCAATACAATACCAATAATCGTTTTTTCCACCACAAAAAAAAAAAAAAGCAATAATCGTTTTTATCTAGGGTCTATTAAGACATTTTCAAAAAAATTCACCCATACGACTTCTAATATTATTTTACATCACTCTTTTTTTTTAAAAAAAAAAATAATAAATAAACATCTTACCAAACGGAAAGGATAATTTCCTGCGTGGGATACAACTGAGGAGCGGCTCCACACAGCTTATTTTGTGAACCAAACTGTTAAGTCTTAAAAATAATGTAATGATTGGAAAATAGATCCTCCTAAGTATGTACAATTGCAGTTTTGGCACACAAACGGCTCCCCAACTCAACTGAATCTTGACCAGACTCCGGAGGGGCAAAGGTTTTTTTTTGTTTTTTTTTGATTGGTAAGTAGCCAAGAGAACCAGTGGCACCGGCCTACAGGTCACTAGAAACAAGGCACAAATAAAATTTCCGACAACGCAGGCTGTAAAAACGTGTTGTACTTTTTGTGACTGGGTAGTGCGATGGTGAAAAATATAAGAAAAATCAAGACTAAGTATTAAAAAAGCTATATAATAAACAACGATGTTAGTAGTAATAACAAGAGTAGGCCCTCCACATCTTCTTCCGAGGATGGCACTGGCCTACGAAAAGTACACAGATTTCTCACTAATAAGTCAACAGCCTACAAATTTCTCTACATCCCGATCCACAACATATATTTGCTGGAAACATCAGATTACGCCCAAGGACAAACGATTCCCTATGAAGAACATGCTCAACCGTGCCAAAGAGAGAATGAACCATGCAGCTGCAGCTCTTTCAGCGAGCAAAAATCCGGAATCCGATTTCCCTTTTACAAGACGTTTCCCATTTCCAAATCTTCGTTTCAACCAGCGTCCAAACAAGCAGGCCCCTAGATGATCTTATTCCTCACATCTTCCAACTTCTTCAATATCTCACCGGGGGTTCTGTCCAGTTCATCAGCAATCTTCCGCTGCAGATCCAGTGATAAAGTTGGAAACTGCTCGCATAGATCACCATCAATCACATCCTGCATATACATTCCATGATGCAAGTCAGCTTGAATAATAAAGTTTTTCCTAAAAAAAAAATTTGTTCCAACCCAAGGATATTAAGACCCTGAGCAAATCAGATCATTAGAAAGCAAACAACATGAGAGGCCCAGATCAGTGCAAACCACTGAAAAAAACAGTAGCCAGATCCACTGAAATTGGAAATGCAATTCGGTAAACAATCAACCACCATAATGAATATGAGCAGTTGATTGTAATTGTCGGTTTTGTGCAGCTGGAATCTGTTACTTGCAGGCATCTGGTGGAGAAACATCAATTAAGAAATCTATAACCACATCCTGGAATTCATTGTTAAAAGATTACCTTAACAGGGAAATAAGCAGATCTGTAGGCCATGTGGTCCCTGCCGCATAGAGGCGGGTTCTCCTGCCTCATATGCATCTCCAAGTGCGAGAAGAAATCAACATCTTCCCTAGAGGTGAAAGGAAGAAATGCACCCAAGCTCCCCATCACAGTGCCATAAATTATGCATTCACCGCCTCCTGGTATGAGTGAAGCCTTATGCAAGCATGTGACAACATCACCTACATGGAATTGAACAATCTCTTCTACCTTGTTTGGAGCACCATTTAGCTTCCCCTGCTCCCACTTTATCTTACCACCAGTTGGATCCTCTTCGATCTCATCTGACACATCCTGTGGTAACCGCACAAAGTACATATTCCCAAACTTGTCTGCACCTGCCATAGTGTCGAAGTCTATGTGGAAAGAAGCTGTTAGCCACCTCGGCACAGAGTCATCAGCAAATATATATAGCTGGTTCTCATCACGTCTATACTTGCAGTAATGAAATGACTGTAAAAGGAAAAGAGGAAGGATATAAGCTAGCCATATGATAACACAATTCAATAATCAATATATACAGGCCGCAAAAAAAAAAAATGCTATGCTAGGTATTCCACTAAGAATTAGAAATTCATTAAAAAAAACAAAGTTGAAATCTTAGGATAGGAGATGCCAAATGCATAGTGCACTCTGAAAGGAATGAATTTCCAGCTTGAAGGCATCATTTGGTCCCATGTGTAGGTTTGGAGACCTGGTTCTAGACAAATACATTTGGGTGTATTACTGTAGCACGAAATCATAGGGTTTCGGTGTGGTGGGTGGGTGGTGGTGGTGTGGGGTGCAACTTGAAACTGGTTCCCCCTCAACCACCTCCACCACAGCTTTACTCAACTGGCTTGGCAGTGAGGATACCACGCAGACTAAGGAAGCCTAGATAGCCAGTAACTCGGTGTCCACTGCATAAGGCTGTATTAGTAGGCATTCAGTGTTCCACTTTCAGAACACCAAAGACCAAAATTAGGGCAATGCACAGGTTCCTACACAGGGCAAACTGGACATAATATTCCGATAGCCTGCCATCACAAACTATATTTGTTCTATATGTGGAATAAAAAATGGTGCAGATGACATGTAGAGTTCCCAAGCCCACACAGAAAGAGAAGATAATTAGATTTGTAAGGAAATTCCCCCTACCTCTGTTGAAAGAGGTTAGTCAGGCAAGCAGGTAACAACAAACACAAAAACATGGGAAAAGGATAAGGACAAAATAATGTTGCATTTATAGAAAAGATATGGCTGACTTCAACTAATGGAAAAGGAGGTTTGATTATAAGAAAATATAGTCCGAACTCACAGACAAGATAGAGTTGACAGGGAATCATTTACCTGCATATCATGCAGGAATACTGAAACTTATTATTATTATTTTTACTTTCCTAACATGCTTGACAGTCAGGAGTTTTCAATTGATTTCCGACGTAAAAAGTTTGATGGATTAGGGGACCTTGTGTACAATAATAGCTGTATCATCAAAAGGCAAGGACATGGACCATGTGGTTTAACCATGTAAATAAACAAGCTGCTTCGTGACCAAGCCAGTCTATCTCTCACAAGGGCTTAGTGGCAATCACCAGCCATGCTTTCTCCTAAAACATCAAAGAAGAAGCATAAACTCCCAAGTACTATACCAGCTTCCAATTCTCCCAATTAAGCTCAAGGCTATGGGAAGCATTAGAGTTGATGGTTGTTAAAAAAAATGCTAATAAGAATGAACGGTATGACAAAATGGTAACAGGAACTAAATGCCAAGGAGGTTCTCAGATTTCATATTTTAACCATCTGGAAAAGTACATTAAGGTGATGGCCACAAGAAGTTGAAAGCTTTGCATGGGAATGTTGCACACGTGCTGAGAGCTACGAATTGCGATTAACAAGAGATCAAATAAGAATCGCTCCACCCAAGTGGGTGTTGGAGGACCACATTATCGATTACTGTAGGTTTCAAATACACACCTCTAACAAAATAAGATACCACTTGAGATACTGTGCCTAATGGAGATATTTTAGAAGCTTTTGATGAATCCAGAAAGTAGTCAGTAGTCACTATTAGTTGATTAGCACATCGATAATAATGTAAAAGGGTATAATTTGACCATAAAAAGCATTGAATCTTTCCTTCATGACGGTGATGGTCATAAGAAGTTGAAAGTTTTGCATGGGAATGTTGCACACGTGGTGAGAGCTATGAATTAAAATCAACAAGAGATCAAATAAGAATTGCTCCACCCAAGTGGGTGTTTGAGGACCACATTATTGATTATTGTAGGTTTCAAATACACACCTCTAACAAAATAAGATACCACTTAAGAAACTGTGCCTAATGGAGATATTTTAGAAGCTTTTGATGAATCCAGAAAGTAGTCAGTAGTCACTATTAGTCGATGAGCACATCGATAATAATGTAAAAGGTATAATTTGACCATAAAAAGCATTGAATCTTTCTTTCATGATGAATGAAAAGTATGAAAGAGAAGGAATACAATAACATGTTTCAGTTAGCTGATGCAAATTAGATGGCCAAGACTTCGATAACCATGGGAACAAAGATCATTTAAATTTTCAAGTAACATCAAACATTAATTAAGAGTTGGAATCACTTTCTCCTCTAGCATAATTGCTCCATGTATAGTTTCTATACCATTTATTTACAATTTTACATCTCTGGTAAAATATATTAAAAAAAAAAAGACAAATAGACACAAGTATTAGAGAGTGTTGGTACTAATACCGGAAAGCTAGCCTAGTATTCAGATCCAAGAATGAAAAAAGAAACTTTGCGTAGAGAGAGAGAGATGACAAAAGATGGAAGAAAACACATGGAAAAATTACCTCCTGGATATCACCAACATATATCCGATCTCGGTAAGTGTGAATAGACATAATAGTATTGGGGAAGAGCTTATTCTCACATTTTCTCAGCAATTTCCTCTTCCCAAGATCATATAGTCTAAGAACCTGTCCAATGCCAGCAAGTAGTCTTCCTTGGAATTGGCATAACGCAAGTGGGACGCCTTCTACTGGTGTCTTGTGCAAAAGCTCAAGAGTTTTACCATCCTCCACAAACCTATATATGTGAATAAAACCACCTGCCAAACTCCTCTTGGGCCAAAATTGCAATGCCTTTGCTGTACCAACGGCTAATAGAGTCCCATATTCCTTGTCATGAAAATTCACCATACACACACTTAAAGCTGCCTCATTATCCTGAAGCTCAAGCAGGCATGTAGTTTTGCCTGACCTTGGCTCAAGTACTCGGATGCAAGATACCCACCTGGATGACTCAAACTTTGGATAGCCATACTGCTCATCTGAAAGAGGATCATCCTTGTCTTCTTCATCAACACCATTTGCCATCTGCTCATCATTTGCATTTCCATTCTCTCCCATCCCAGCAAATTCCAAGCATTCCTTCCTAGCAGTTTCCCGCTCTTCTGCTGTGAAAGCTCCCTGATCACTCTCTATGATTACAAGTAGCTTCCGCTTAGGATGAAGCACAAACTTCCGTGGGGTATATCTCAGATGAATTGCTGTCTCATTGAAAGTTTCTCCCAGTCTCTCAATCGTAAAAACACGCAAAGCATCTCCTGCAACAGCCACCACACCTTCAGCACACTGGTCAGATGAAAATGATGCAGCATATTCAAGTGTCTCATAGGAGAGTGGAGTCAGTAAGAAATGCCCTTGGTGAATATAACCGAGCCAAGGCCTACTCGACAAGCAAAGCATTGCTCGTCGACCCCTTACAATTGCAGAGAACAACTTAGGAGCTCGCAAACCTAAGAATCGGGAGCGGGTATCAGAAAGCTGGCCTGTTACCATATCAACAACTGTCCTGAAAAGAACTCCATTCTGCAATCCTGCATTAAGAAAAACACTTGCAGGGTGGTCTGCACCATCCTCTCCACCTACAGAAGCCTGAACTTCAAGAAGTAAAAGGGACTCTGGAGCAGATGACACACTTTGCACACTCAAGACTTGCATACAGTCATCTGGGTCCAATGATAAAATCCGAATTGTATTATCATAAGACCCAACCGCAAGGAATCGTGACCTCTGTCTCCCTTCAGGAACTGGAGCAATGTCCAAACATGCCACATCCCCTGGCATTTCATGCTTCTCAACCTCCATCAGCTGTCCTGTCATGTCCATCTCAAAGTAGATGAGCTCTCCTCCACTCAATGCAATCACAACCTGCAATCTGTTAGAACCAACCTTCACAATCGTCTTCTTCCCTGGTGTTTTCCACTCGTTGATACGGCCATCCTCTCGAATATGGCGAATTCCATTTGGATGAACCTGCATCAAAGAATCGTCACCCAACAAAGAGACTGCCAGTGAGGGCGTTGTGTCAAGGAACCCACTATCACTGACTTCTTCAACAGTCTCACCAATGGAAAGCACAAGAGTGGCATTTGCAAATGATACAACAATGTAGGCGTCAAACTCATCGTTCACATGCTTCTTCACTGTCCAAACAGCACTTGGAACACCAGGAAGTTGCGAAACAGCCATTTCACTGATTGCTAGACCAGGACGCAATATCCTCAAGGATGAACGAGGGCCACGTCCACACAGAGAAAAAATCTGAGGCGTCTCTTCTTCAAACAAGTTAAGAACCTTCATGTCCATAATGGGCATTAGGCTCTCAACCTGGTCAATTCGAACCAGGTTCTTAAGTCCTCGAGGATGGAAGAAAACTGGCTGAAAGCCTTCTTCTGTCTCCATCAATGTGGCTGATGATGCCTCCACGTCTGGCTCGTCTCCAATTGCTTTGAACTGGTACAAGGCATGATTCCCAAATTCTGACGCAGCAAAAAGAAAGCCTGTCTTCATAACACACATCGACGCAGTAACCGGGATGGTGTCAAAATACTTGATCTTCAATTCAGTCACTCTGTCACTCTCATGCTCCAAAGTGACCTTGAATATGTCACCATACTCAGTTTGTAGCAAAAAGAAGAACATGGTTTTTTGTTTGTGGGTTGCTGCGGAGACGATCAAGACACCACGCTCATTGGGAAGATCAGCACGCCTTGGAATGACAGCACGGACATCCGGGTGACCCTGATTCTTATAAATGACAAAGTTCTCTGCACATACAAGCACTCCACTGGGTCCATCACCACCACCAGGCACCGTCACTAGCATGTTAGCTCCATTATCAATCGGCTCCGACCACTTCCGTGACACATGGTTGAGACCCAGGTCAAGCTCGTAGAAGGTGAGATGCTTCTGTGCCTCGTTCGCCGCCTGGCCTGTTGAGTCCTGGTCAGCCTCCGAGTAGTCAAGCTCGATTGCTGCAAAGATTGGGTTGTCGAACCCGCAGTCGACACCGGCAATGGAGTAAACAATAGTGTGAGACTTGTGGGCCTCAAGCGGGGATGAGATGGTAAGGCGCGCCGCTGTGTCTCGGTTCAGGACATACACGAGCTTCTGCTTCTCGCAGGCCCCGATCATGACAGCGCGACCCTTGGGATCGACGGCGAGGTACTGCCCGGGGACAATACGGCGGCATCCTGACTTGCCAAAGGTCTCCTGATGGATCTTGTTGAAGGTATTCTTCTCCTTGTTGTATTCGAGTATAACAATCCGACCAGAGTCAGAGCCGACGACGATGTAATCCTTCTGCGAGCCGGTGAGGCGGAATTGGGCGAGGGAGCGGATCGCGCCGAAGACATCGACGGAGAGGAGTGTCTGAATCTTCCCGTTGTCGTCGGGACGAATGAGATCAAGGACTTTACCGCGGGCGACGACGATCTCTTGCGACTTGCCGCCTACGAAGTTGCCGTTTGTGGCACAGACGATGCCGGTGGCCTTCTGGAGGGTGAGGTTGTAAAGATACATCGTGGGGAAACCCTAGGTTCCCGGATATGGGTTGTATTTTTAGAACACACACACGGAGAGGGAGGGAGGGAGTACCTTCAAAACATGGAAGAACAGAGTCAATGCATAACAAGTGTTTGAAAAAAGGGCAGGGAAAAGTTAGGGGTTTAGGGTTTCATCGGCAGTCGAGTCGACCCCAAGTGCTAAGAGAAGGCGAAGAATGATGCTGAGAAACTGCAAACCTTTCGTTTGGTAGATGGTGGAATATGATGCTTGCGGCTGAGAAAGCCCAGACGTGGTGGGCTATCGCCGGGCCGATACGGTCATTGCTTTGCACATTCGGCAGAGATGTTCGTCGATTCGTAACAATATTACCAGAATTCGAGCATATACATCGGTTTCACTGCCGCGCACGGCCTACAGCATTCATGCACTTGTTCAAAGTTTGGGAAATCTGGTCCTTTAATTTGGTAACCAAGAAGAAAAAAATTTTAAATATAAAAAAAAAAGAAATTTTTTTACACACTTTCAGCAGTCATTTTTTTCTATTATGCTGTTATATCTTCAGTCCTGATTCAATGCACCCAGTTGCATTGAAAGTCTAGTGAAATTGAGTGTAAAATTTATTTTTTTATTTTTGAAACTTTTATAAAATTATTAATGTAAATTTATTTAATCTATAAATGAGAAAATTGCGCCATAGACCCTCTAACTATGTGTATTGGCATTTTGGACCCCCGATGTTTGCGTATTAGCATTTTAGACTCCCAAAAGTTTCAACGTTTGCATTTTACCCCCCACGCCCTCACGGCGTAAAAAAATCAGCGTCTGACAGTCTAAAATGACGAGAATACCCATTGACTGTCTGTTTCCATCCATACAGTCAGTGAAGGAGGTCTAGATAACTATCTATCGCGTGCTGGTAAGGCCAACGTTTCTGAAGGCTGAGGATTTCTAGATTCCCCATTCACTGTCTGTGAAGAGAGTGGCGACGAACATTAAAGTCGGCAGCTTCAAAGCTTCCATTATCTTCTTCTGTTGTCTGCTTCCATATATGGCTGGAATCCATGGTCAAAGATCACCGCAGGAATCGCTTCCCACCACAGTCGACAAACTCCATTTTCCGCATTCGGCTATGGCCGCCAAACTACAAATTCGCGCCGGCAAAAAACCCATCTTCTCTGGCGGCAGAGTCCATACGATCGCAGGAACTTGCAATTACGGCCAGATAAATCAGCTGTCAAAAAACCCCGTTATGGGTATCCGCAATCATCTAAAGCAACGATCGGTTAAGATTGCAGCGGCCATTAAACTCCTCTGCGGCGACCGAACAACCATCGTCACCCATCGATCCAGCAGCTGACGATGTGCCTCCATCAACAACAGCAACACCAACATCACCGACCGCAAGAACTGCTTAATCCGAATGCCCGTCTGATTAACGGTAGGCATATCTTTCCATCAAGATCATCAACACATGATAACTCTTCCCCATCATCTCCGGCAGAGATTCAACATCTGACTGGTACAAAATCGCAGGCAGCCATAGCAGGAAATCCCACAGTGGGAATGGATAGGGAATGGGGAGAAGGGCTGAGCGGAGGCGTGCTGTGATTGAGGAGTGGGGAATTTGGTTTTGGGATGGGCAACGGAGTCGAAGGAGACGGGGGAGGTGAAAGGGATTGCTGGTGGAGAGTTGGGGCGTTGCCGTGGTCGGCTTTGCAAGAGGCGAAGTGGCTTGCAAGATTAAGTAGGGAAGGAATCGGCAGTGCGGCAAGTAAGAGTTTGAGATGATTCATGATTGCTTTTCTTCTTTCTCTTTTGGGGTTGATCATGGATTCTAGCAACAACTTCTGTGGATGCACTTGGCTACCTCTCCCTTCTCCCTCACTGAGGAGGCTCCACCTTCGTCAGACATTGCTAAAAATAAAAATGGTTGGGGTGTATATTATTTTTGTCCGTCGTTGCTCTTTTCACAGACAGTGAATGGGGAATCTAGAGATCCTCAGCCTTCAGAAACGTTGGCCCTACCAGCACGCGATAGACGGTTATCTAGGCCTCATTCACTGATTGTATCGATGGAAACAGACAGTCAATGGATATTCTCGTCATTTCAGACTGTCAGACGCTGATTTTTTGACGCCGTGAGGGCGCGGGGGGTAAAATGCACATGTTGAAACTTTTGGGGGTCTAAAATGCTAATACGCAAACATTGGAGTCCAAAATGCCAATACGCATAGTTAGAGGGTCTATGACGCAATTTTCCCTCTATAAATAAAATGTTACCAATCTTGAAGATTTTTTTATAATTTTTGAAAGGAAAAATTTCTTTTATGCTAACAATATTTGCTCTTAATTCCTAATATATGACAAAATTTCAAAAAAATTTCTTATATTTATAATAGTTCCTCTTAATTTTCTATTATACTCATTCATTCAAAATAACTATTAACTATTCTATTGAAAAAATATTTTTGCCCCTTCAAAATTTTTTAAATCGAAATAATTTAACCTTAAAGTATGTTTAGTAAGTAATAAAATTTCCGAACTGTTATAAAAGTTTTTGAATTGAAAAAATAATGTAAAATGATAAGAAAAATAACGATGAGTAATAAAAATAAAGTTAAAATAAATAGGTTAGTTGCATGAGTAGTTATGTGGAAATGTTTTAAAAATATGGTTATTATATTGGAAGATGTGAAAAAATAATTAAAAAATTTTGGATAAAAAGTTTTACTTATTGACAAACACACACTTAATGTGATATTTAAATCACTTGATAGCAAAAATTAATGGTTTAACAACGTTAATCGAATAATATTAGGGTTAATTCGTTTCAATTATGAAATTATGGAAGGGCAAAATTATACTTTCAATAATAGTTAATAAATGTTTTAACTGTATGGATATGATATGAATATAGTATGAAATATTATGGGCAAAGAAAAATGTTAAAATATTTTGAGTATAATATGCATTATTGGCAAATATTTTAGGTATTAAAAAATTTTCTCGTTTAGCAATAGGGTGGTTTTGGTTATTCATTTCTTATTTTTAAAAATCAAAAAATATATTCACACCTTCAAAAATGGAAAAACAAATTACATAAGTTACATACATTTAGATTAATAGTTTTGTAAAAAAGAAATAGATAACAAGTGTTACATTCCTAGTAAAATTTCAATGCAACCGAATGTATTGAATTATATAGTTATATCTTAGTTACCTAATTATCATATTTTTATTATTACTTTTATATTTCAATACTTTTTTCACATATATCTATCTTTTTGTTATCTTAATTCTCTTTAATCCTAATCATTGGTTCTATTACACGGTATCATTTGTTTCATTTTTAAAAAATTTCCTCCTTATTTTCCTCGTTAACAAAGAGATCATGCAAGAATTGCACATATTGGTACAACTTTATTTGGTATCAAAACCATAGAAATAATTGGGATCAAGAAAAGAGGAAAATTTTCATCTCTATATATGTGGCTTCACTTCTTGAACTAAGAAAATATATGTTTATCTATCCTAATTCTCAAGATATGTCTTTTATTATTATTTATATTTTCAATCATTTTATATCTTTTTATTTAGAAGCTCCTAATTTTGTCAATGTATGGTTATCTTCTAATTCAGAATTGGGTTAATTGTTTGGAATAAATTACTTTCATTTGCATGAATGTACTTGAAATTTCTCAGGGTTGTTTTGGTATATCTGTAATTTTTTATAGGATTTATCCATATCTCTCCACATTGTAATACAAAATATTATTCTTTTTACTACACTATTAATTATCATTCGCTTGATGATGTCATGTTGATGAGCATGAACCATATATGATTCCGCAAGTATAAATTATTGAGGAGTGATCCTGTTAACTCAAGCTAAGTAAATGTCTTATTTAGCTTACCTCAAAAATCTTATTAAAATAATTTTTTTTGCTTTTTTTTTTCATACACTTGTTTATCTAAGTGTATTTAATATATAAATCAAGTTTTACCCTTTTTGGATATGTTTATATATTTTTTCAGATTTTTAAAAATAAGGATATTTTAAATACATTTATACACATAGATGTTTAAAAATCTCAAAAAAATAGATAAATATATTCAAAAATGATAAAATTGGTCTATATGTTAAATACACTTAGATAAACAAGTGCACGAAGAAAAAACGTAAAAAAAATCGTTTTAAATATGTTTTTTTCAGGTGAGCTAAGTGAGACATTTACTTAGCCCGGACTAACAAGATCACTCTTCTAAATCATTTCAGTCAAATACTCATCTATCTATTTTGATGTTATTCATTTTATAAAAATGTGTATGTTCGCATGGATCATTTTCATCATTCAATTTCAAATTGACGAAAGCCTCCAAAAAACATTTATTGTCATAAAAATCTTATTACAGAAGGTTGAAATTTATTGCAAATACTTAGTTTGACATGTGAATTAATGTACGCCAAGTAGCTAATGATCGCATACAACCAAATATTCGGGGTATAATGTGGCTTATTGATAAATGTGCGAAGAAGGTAGAGTGTAAATCCGATTCTCTGATGATTATAAAATGGATGTTAGAAGAAGAACATATCAAATCATATGCTGGCTTCATAATTGAGGAGATCAAAAGGCTTCAATCAAATTTTGAATAAACCTGTTTTTTGCATGTCTTTGGAACTGGAACTGGTGTGTCCATTAATTAGCTAAGTGGATTTCATTGCAAGAGCGCAATGAATGTAGCTGGTCTAATGAGCCCCGTGATTGTATAAAAGATGTAATTGCTATTTGACTTTTCTCTTTTGTGAGGTTGAGGTGGGTTACCTTTTGTATCTTCTCGGTTGCATTGGAGATATATGGGGCTTGAAGCCATTTTTTATCTCGTCTTTTTCGTAATATCCCTGTTCTATCAAATATATATATATATACAATTACTTTCAAGATTTTAGTCAACCCATTTTTTGTTTTTGCTCTCATTTTATCGTGTTTTTCCACATTCTTTTATTATTTATTATGAGTTCTTTCGCCTATTTTTAAACAGGGATTCGAATGGCTCGTCCCTCCGGATTTCTGAGGATAATTAAAAACTTGAACAGGACCATTACAATCATACTTGCATAAATGGCAATTTTTTCGTATGCAATAATAATTATATTTATCGCCAGAGTGCGGCATTTTTTTCTTTTAAAAAAAAAACTTTTTCATATTACCTTTCATTGTCCTTGCCCTTTCTTTGATTTCTAAACTAACTTCAGCATCTAATTAAGTCATATTAACTAAAAATCATAATTAAGGGTAACCATAAACGTCTTAATGATCGGTCTATTGACCAATAAATAGAGATGGCAGCTATAGATACATGTACCAACAAATAACTATGCATGAATAGATTTATTAAAGCGGTGGTAATGAGTAAGATTCCAAAATGACCACGAACAGTAAGCGTCAGTGGTCTAGCATATATGCATGATTTGGTTGATGTAGATAATTAGAAAAGAACTTCATATGCTCGACTATCAAGCAACGAAAGCAGCCAGAAAGTAGTTGACTAACTAATATAATTTTATAAATTACACACAATGCATGAAAAGTCAAATTAATTGTTTTTTTTTTCCTCTCTCACTTTAGAAAAATGGTCGGCTGGGGAAAGGGGTCATGGTTCTTCAGTGACCATGGATGCATGATGAGGAAGCGCAGGAGGAGGAGGAAGAGGAAGAGGGTGGGGATGGGAGACCATCTGAACAAGGAAATCGAAGAGATCGGTGTGAAGGACGGCAGCTGCAATGTCGTCCTTGTGGAGGGTGCGACGCTTGCCTTGGAGGGTGACCATCCAAGACCTCTGCGTCAGCTCCTCTATAAACAGCTCGCATGCCTTGGAGAAGACGATGGGTGCCTCCCCAGATATCATCTTGACATCCTCCCCACTCCTCTTCATTATCTTCTTTATCCTTGCCAGCGGCAGAGAATGTGGCCCTGTCCTCCCTGATATCCCCCCACCTGAAAGAATTCCAGAATAACTCCCTGCTTGCCGCATTCTCCTCTCTCCCTCGATCTCTCGATGTATAGATAGATGTCCCCGTGCGTGCGTGTGTCTATCAAGTTCAACACTCGTTGATGTGTGGCGTCGATTTTCTCTTGTGTCTTAAGTATGATTGAGGAAGGAAAAATGCGAATTTGATCCAAAGATTTGTTGAAAGATGAATTTATATATAGAAAGAGATGGAGGGATGGAGAAGAAATTAATAGGGGTGGCTGGCAAGATGATGAGGTAGCCGGCCATGAAGCATTGCCTGCGCGCCGGCCATTCTCGTCAACAGAATAATTGGAATGACAACATGTTTCTGGCTTTCAAATCTATCTACGTGTTCCGACCGGTCCAAAAATATATTTTTTTTATTTTTTTTTGAAAAATAATTTTATAAACTTGTTAATCTAGTTATATTTAATTTATAAACCAAGTTTTA
>JAXCLR010000050.1:996378-1014458 GCA_035584095.1 Annona squamosa | reverse complement strand
GACCAAGTCCATAACCCCAAGTGGCCCAAAAGCCCACTCCTACATCTATAAAAGGAGGAGCCCCCCCTCTCATTCCACACACTTGAAGAGAGGCATCCCAAAGGGAGGACGGGAGTCTGCAGCAACGCCCCGGCATCCCGGCATCCCGGCTTTCCCGCTCTACGCGCGCTTACGCCTCTCTTCTCATTTTCCCCTTTCCATCTCTCCCGTTCTCTCAAATCTTTTTATTTTCTCCCTTTTACGCCGTGTAAACCGCCTCGAGTTGGCAGATCTCGCCATATTTGCTTCAACCCGAAGGCCGGAACCCAATCTCTGTACAACTAGTGCCTTATTTCACCAAACAGGGGCTGATCTCCCTTTAAAGATCAGTGGCGACTCCGTTTTCTTTATTTTTTTTGAGTGCGTGTTTGAGTTAACGCCCCGGCAAGGCGGGCGCACGCGGGTCCACGGATCTCAGCATAATACACTGCCGTTATGCTGCCGGATTTGTGACTTGACCTGTGTACGAAAAGCCCCGTCTTAGCCGTTACGCTGCCGAAATCACAAGAAAACGCCCATATGTTAGATTTATCTTAAAATCATGAATCCTAACGTGTTTTACCCCATGTGGATGCAGAAAATCTAAGCCCACATCGTCATTCAACACGACCCAAACTTTCAAAGCGAGGAAAATTATTCCGAGCCCATCGTAGCGCTCCCAGCGGGTGCTACAAACCTATCACTTGTAATTTAAACAAAATATTGTCGATATCAACCCCAATGTAAACTGAACCGATTTACATAAATGAGATTAGAATCAAGGGGTTGTTTAGATACGAAGAATAGTTGAGTGTTGTTACGAAAAGATGTCATATCAAGCACTGATGTCATATCAAGCACCGCGACTTAAGAAAAATTCTAAAAAAATTCATATTTCATGGATTTGAGAGCGCGGAATGAGCTTCCAAAAATACAACGCTTTGCATTCAAACCAGCTTTAATCAACCGTAATTGCGTTAATGGGCACACCAAAACTGACAAATTCAACGATACTTATATTTTTTAACTCATAAAAAACGTCTAAAAGTTTTCCTTTCATGCCAAAAAGTCTCTAAGTTTCAAAGATAAAACTAAAGAAAATTAAACTTTAACTTTCACAATTAAAGTTATGGTTTGGTGAGCACGAGGCGGCTGTCGGCACCAACCACGTGCTGCACTGCAACCGATGGATGAGCCATCCAACACGCGTCAGTCGCCAAGCCACGAAACCAATCCACCGTGCGAAATCTTCTCCCGAAAAACTGCTCTGACACGCTCCTCCCCAAAAATAAATTTATTTATTTTATCAATATTTTTTTTAAAAAATCCAATGAAAGCTCTCGAATTGTTGTCCACCATTAATTAAAAAATTTATTACGTCATGTTTTAATTGATTGAATGGTCCTTTCGGAAATTTATAGATAATCGACAAAAGTTAACATGGATTTAGTGGATTTGATGAAATTTTGTAAACGAGGCCCATTTCAATCGAGCTTAAGTTCGATGGGTTAACGTTCAAGGCGAACATGACCCTGTTTTTAATTATCGCCCTGTAAAAACTCAGCCATCACTTTCTTATACTTTAGTAATTTTTTTTTTTGATAAACGTCTTATACTTTTATGATTAGAAACTTTTTTTGACGGATAACTATCTTGAAAGATCATTTAATCCGGTGTAGATTAAATGCTTAGTAACCGTCAATGATTATAACCTTAAGCTAAATTGTAGGGTCCACAAGCCCCGAAATATATTATAAGATGCTAAAGTATGAGAGGGAAAAAAATTCCCTAGCTTTTTAAATCTTTTTACGTGATGTTGCATCTTAACCGTCTTATTATTTTTTATTATTATTACCTATATATTTTCACTTGATATAGGATCCATCTTAATGCCGATTTCAAGCCCGATAAAAAGCAAATTTTTTATGGATTCCATAAATATATTAAAAGACATTAGTACTAGGGCATTTCCTAAAAGCGACGGGCAGTAACAGAACTCGATTGTAGTAAAAAATAAGTGAGGATTGTTAAGACATTTGCCTTGAAGCGACGTGCTATATTGAATCTCAAATGTTGTGAGAAATGGGCAAGAGTTGCTCAGATACTTTTCCGGAAGTGATGCGCCACAACAACGTTCGATTGTGGTAAAAAGTAGGTAAATATTTTTACACATCAATAAATGTGGTTTAGGAAAGAAAGTGATACTAAAACATAAAGTTTGTTTTGCATCATAAAACATTTAGACTCTTTTAGGAAAAACTATGAAAGTAATAAATCTACGAGAAAGAGAAAAATCAATATAATATATCTTCAAGAGATTAAGCGAAAATGAGAGAATGCTAGAGAGGTTAATATAAAGAAAATTATGGTAATAAAAATGATATAGGGATAAGTGAAAAATAAATTCATAAATAAGTTGTGGATATTAATAGAATAAATGATAAAATCATTCAAATAAAGCTTATATTAGGTGTAGAAGTCATAAATGTCATTAGTGTTTATGCGGTAGGATTAGATGATAGAATTAAAAAATAATTTTGGAATGACTTAAATAGTATAATGCAAATTATACCTAACGAAAAGAAAATTATGATATGTGAAGATTGAAATGGATATACACGATATGAAAAATTTCATGGAGATTTCAACTTTAAGGATTGACATAAGGAATGTTATTTTAGATTTTACTATACTATATGATTTGATTATGACAAATACTTTATTTTAAAAACGAGACAAACACAAGATAATTTTCAATAGTGGGATAAATTATAGCAAAATAAATTTCTACTCATAATAAAATTGGATAGAACGTTTTGTATTAATTTCAAGGTTATCCCAAGCGAGAGTTTAACTAGTAATAGATATACACACACAAAAAAATTAACAAACATTAAAGGCAATATAATTCCGAAATTTAAATTGTGGAATTTAAAAGGTAATAACATGAAACTTTTTAGTAAAAAAATGATAGAATAAGAAAAATGAGACATACAAAAAATAAGTAAAATCAATAGGCGATAAGATAACAAATAATATAAAAGAAGTTAAAAGAAATATTGTGAAAATATATAAAAATCATAGATCTTTACATAGAGAAATCTAGTGGTGGAATAAGGATGTTTAAAAAATTATAAATGATAAATAAAAAAGTTTAAAAATAGCAGACTAACAAAAATGATACAAACCTACAAAAATACAAACTATTGAAAAAAGTACTAAAAAGATTATTAGTAATGCCAAACACAAAGCTTATGACAACTTATATGATGGATTAAGAGCTAGACAAAGAAAAAATGATATATCTAAGTTGGTTAAATTAGGAAAAATAAAAAACAAAGATACAGTGCATGTTGGATGTATTATAAGTAAGGATCAAAGTTAAAGACGATGAATTAAAGAAAGATGAAAATTTTATTTTTATAGTCTATTAAATGATGCCCCATTAGAATATTTAACATTAAATGCCAATTTAAATATAGAAGAAAATAGAAATATAAGTGTAATTTATTTTTCAAAAATCTAAGCAACTGAAGTAAAGAAAGCTATTGAAAAATGAGAATAGAAAAAGTCTTAAGCCTGGATAATATAACAATTAAGGTATAAAAGTACATAGGAGATGTAGGTGTAACATGATTAATAATTTTTTAAATAAGATTATAAAAACAAAGTTAATGTGAAATGAATGGATAGATAGCACTGTGTTTTCAATTTATAAAAATAATAAAAATATTCAAAATTATACAAATTATAGTGAAATAAAACTAACGAGTTATATTATAAAGTTATGGAAAAAGGTAATTGAACGTAGATTAAGATGAGAGACTAATATTTCTAAAAATTAGTTTGATTTTATGCTATTTAGATTAGCCACTGATTTTTTTTTTCTTGAACAACTATTTGAGAAGTATATGGAAAAAAAAAGAACTTATCTATGATTCTTATTAATATAGAAAAAACATGAAATCGAATACCAAAAAAGTTAATATACCAAGTGATGAAAAAGAAAGAAATTAATAACAACGTGGATATCATTAAAGATATGTATGAGATGATTGTAAGAAATATAAGAACCATAAATGAAAATACTAATATTTTTCAATTAGAATAGGTTTACATCAAGACTTAACCTTGAGTTTTTACCTTTTCACCTTAGTAATTAATAAAATTACTAGACATCTGTAAGAAAAAGTACCTTGGTGTATGTTATTTGTAAATGATATTGCTCTAATAGATGAAACTAAAGAATAACTAAATTTGAAATTAAATAAGTGGGTAGATGTCTTAGAATATAATAATTTTAGAACTAATCGCATAAAAACTAAATATATAAAAGTGAGAATCTGAATGATGAACTAATTAAAATTTTAGATTAAGAGGTAACAAAAACTAATTACTTCTGATATTTAGGATTAATAATTCAAGAGAATTGAAAAAAATATGATATATAAAATTCAAACAAGATAGAAGAAATTGTAAAGTGCATCAAGAATTTTATGCGATTATTGAGTTTCAGTTAAATTAAAAGAAAAATTTTATAAAAATACGATTAGATTCACTATGCTTTATAGGATAAAATGTTAGGTAATTAAAGAACCGTATATGCATAAAATGAATGTAGCAAAAATAAAAATGTTAAGATAGATGGACAGTAAAATAAGAAAAGATAAGATTAAAAATAAAATAATTTGAGCAAACTTAAAAATGAGGCCAATATGTAATAAAATAAGGGAAAATATATTAATATGTTTGATTATATTACATGAATGTCTGAAATTAATAAGTTAGAAAAATAGAGTCTATCCAAGTAGAATATAATAGAAGAATGAGAAAAAATTTCAAAAAATGAATGACAGTAATTAAATAAAATTTTAAAATATTACAAATTACTTAAAATTTAGTCTAAAATCATCAAGAATTACATAACAGAACCTATGTAGTCGACTCCACCTACGTGTAAAATAACTAATGATGATGATTACGACATCTTTTTATACAATTAATATATTTATTTTATTTACTCCTAATCATTAAGTTTATTATATTATATTGCCCTCTTACTTTTTGAAACTATTATTTGCAGCTATTTTCCTGTATTTCCCTTCCCCTCAATTCTCTGTCTTCACGAATGGTTGATGTCGCTCAAGAATCAAGATGTTTTCACGCATAATATTGTACTGGCGCATCATAGCTATTCTACGTGGGCCCGTGTCATTTTGTGAAAATCTAGTAATTTGTCGTTCAAATTTAAAATATTACGTCATACCAAGAGAAAAGAACTTATACTTTTATTTTTTTTTCACCAAACGGCCCGAGAGAAACAGAAATAACTAAAATGGAAAACTAAAAAGATCGAAATTTCGCGGGACCATGTATTAAATTTCAAAGCTGCTATAACCTTCCATGTCGCCGGTTGGCTTGGGGCTGCTAGCGCATTTTAGGTTTGCGCCCTGGAAATGAGACGAGGCAGCACCAAAAAAGACAAACAGACGCGCTGAGCTCCGGACTCCCACTGGCGTCAGCAGTGACCTCAGACCTACCAAGCACAGTGGTGACCATCGGATATTCAGTTAGCATTTGTGGGAGGGAAGGATACTGCGAAATCTCTAAGCGAGATTTTTAAATGAAGTTTCTTTGGGCTATGATACTCTGCACCTGGATGTATTTAGTTTTTGTGTATTCGGGTACAAAAACTAATTTTTGAAATTTTTTTTATATGATTGTAAATTTAAGTATATTTAATATGTATATTAAATTTTATTATTTTTAGAGATTTATAAATATTTTTTGAATTTTAAAAAATTTGTGGCATTTTTTGTATTGAATATGAGTTCCCGACTCAACCTCACAAGGGGAATTCATTTTTAAACTGGATACACTGCAAAATATTACATATAACATTTGAGATGCAAGGAGAGGATGCATTCACCCATGAACATTTGGACGATGGCTACGATAATGCAAAAGTAGCCAGTGAATGAGCCACAGAGTCGCCACTCATGAGAACATGTGTGAACTCATATTTATTGAAGCTTGACTACAATCTTTGATTCTCTAAATGAAAAAACTAACATTTGAGCCAATGAAACAGTCATCTCCAAGAAGTGTAGAAAGGATGATGAAATTTATTTCAAAATATGATGCCTGAAGAAAGAGATTTTGCCGCCCAAGCAATCCTCGAAATCTATAAAAGAAAAATTTACATACATATATTAAATATACTTATGTTAACAATTTTATTCAAAAAAATAAGTTGATGATACTCGTGTGCACAACGATTAAGCACACCCAAGTGCGTTTGATTAGCTTTGAATTTTTTATCATTTAAGAATTTCAATTATCGAGGTTTTCAATTACCTAGGTGTATTTGGTTAACAATATGCAAAGAAAAAATTCAGAAAAAGAGTGCTAATATGTGACAAGATTGATGATTAAAAATAAAGAGAATACAAATAAAAATAAAAACACAACAATAAGAAAGAAAGATTGTAAATACAAATGATACCTGTAAAGATAAAGATAGGCAAGTAAAAATGTGGAATCATTAAAAAAAGGGTGGAGGTGTTGAAAATTGTCCTTAAACCAATTCGTTTAGCAATTTGTCCCACTCATTTCTCTCTCTATATTTTTTATTTATGATATGATTTGACAAATCATTTCACATGACTATGAAGTTTAAGAATTCGAGAAACAACAATTGGCTCCTAATCATATAAAAGAGAGATGGTACACTCCTATTATACCAAGTCAACTTGCCAAAAGCCGAAGACACGTCAACTGGAGATTGGTCATGTTGGTGACCAAATGGGTTAACACTCCGTTGGCCATTGCATGTTCATAGCTAGGATCATCTTAAGATAGGATAGTATGAGATGATCTTGAAGTGGGATATTTCATTTTTTTTATATATTCTTATCCAAGTACAATAAACTTTTACAAATTTCAATATATCATTTATTAATTCCCAATATATTTTCATCTAAAATTCTTATCTCATCTAAGTTCTGAATAATATACACTTTGATATCCATCTAACACATTATCATTATTATTAATATTATAGCTTATTTAATTTTTTTCACTTTTTCCATATAATTATATTATTTATTTCATATTTGTTCTTTTTAATCATAATCGTTATTTTCATCACATTGTAAGCAACTCTCAGATTTTTTCAACTTTTTCATTTTTTACACCGATCACCAAACACACACTTAATAAAAATTACATCTAAAGATCAATAAAAAAATACATCTAAGGAGAAAAATATAATCTATTATCTTAATTCTGTCGGGCTCACATATTTTTTATATTTGTAGATAGACTTGGATCGAAGTTGTAATATTTAATTATATCAATGCGATGAGTATTGAATGGTTGATAAATAAGTGAATGGTTGGTAAGAAAGCCGCGCAAACACCTGTGGACCGTCAAATGCAGCATGCATGTGTATCTCCCGTGCATGTGTATCTCCCGTGATTGGTATTTTGTATAATCCTACGTTTCTAGAGCAAACCAGCGCGGCCAGCGATCCATAAATTTCCACGACTGCCGGGAACGTGGCGGTCACACGACCCCGACCCTCACGCCACGTGTGAAGAAGTCAGCCCTCGGATCTTGCAGCCCCAACGGCACGGCGGAGCAAACAGATCGCGTTAATTCAAACCGTACTAACGGTGAGGCGCAGGGAAGGATCGATCACAGCCGTCCGAAAAAATCAAGTAAAAAGGACTGGAGCGCACGTGAACCACGTGGACAGCATGGGGGAGCTAAATAGAACCATAGCTTAGAGGACGCAGTCAGACTATAGTGCTTATAGTGCTGGAGTCCATTACCATTGCTGTTCACATTTAAACGCTTCACTCCGTATCAAGGAAAAAAAAGAAAGCGCTTTTCACTCCTCCTCTTTTGAGATTGATGCTGACCCGGCAAAAATATAATCATCATCATTCATTTATACGTGTAATCAAAGTAAATAGCTGCCAAAAATATCCATTTGAAGTAAGGAGAAATTTGTTAAGGTGAAAATTCATGGAATTGTGTGAAGTGATGACACATAAAAAAGTGAATAATTTAAGAAATGCCGTATTGATAGGAAATCAGAAATGTATATTTGAAATAAATAGATCCATTGGAGATAGTTGACAGAAAAAATAATTAAAATATAAGGATAAAAATAAAAAATAAAAATATTAAGAACCAGAAGCCGTACATGGGGTGCCATTTTCCGCCTATTCCATTCATCTTGTTTACCAAACGCACTCTAAATTAATATTACAGATTGGAAAAATAAAAACTAATTGCTATTGATATTTATTCATGAATTTGATTTCAATTGAAATATTGTATGGAAAATATCCCATCGTAACTGTTTATAATTATTCGTATTTAGATGATAGATTGCATTTGACTTCGATATTGTTCTCTTTATGGGTAAATGTTTACAAAAGATTACTGCCATGCAACCATCTTCGCTGTAAAATTAAAGTTAATGCACATACTTTTTAAAATTATTTATTTTAACCAAGTACTAATTTTCTATGCAGGTGCTCTGTTTAAAACAATTATTTAATTTAACTATCAATTTAAAAATTACATTTTAAGTGGCAAAATCATCTAAAATATTACTTTTATGCGGATAACTATTACATAAAATAATGTTATTAAGATTCTCATTCGTCCATGAATCTGAATATTTTTTATAATTTATATATTTTAAGCAAATGTTACTTATCAAGAAAATCTAATGTATAATTTTTGGTAACATGGTAAAATAGATGCTGTTAAATCATATGAAAGGTTGGGATTTTGATTTTGTCATTAATGCGAGCCCCATTTCTCGCCACCTTCACAGTATATAGCGATCCCCACAGCTCCGTATTTGTACATGGGGGTGGATCGAATGTGAATCCCGACTTGTATATACACTTCCTTTTCTATTCGATCAGATCTCATATTTTTCTAACGTCGATAAAAGAGCACGTCCCGGTGATGCTACGGCGCTGGCGACTATTTCTCCGAACTTTTCTCTTCCAGCATCCATAGTCCACGCACTACAAAAATAAATACACATTACACTATTTTGAACACTCTAAATAGACGATCCAAACCGTTAAATATTTTTAAAAAATATAAATATCAAAACTATCCAAAATATGATTGGAACGAGAAAGAACTGCATTCTTACAAAATCTTAAAATACGAGCTTTTAAAACGTAATATTCTTTTCCAAGGAAAGAAACGAAGGCATGGGAGCCCTTTTTCCGAGTGGGATGCATTTGATATGACTTTTTTATTGATAAATATTTATATCATATTTTAACTCATATTATAATCAAAATTTGAGATAATTTTTACAATTTTTTGAAGAAGACTACGTACTCTTAAACGGCGACGGGGAGACTACAAGCTTCTAAAATTAAAGCTCTCAAATGGCAGAAACTAACATTCAATCCGGACCTATTTTAACGGGGGCTCAGCGGCTAAGCCTCCATCCTGACATGGGTCTTACTTGTACATGCGCGCGAAATATTGGTTGGAGTACCGTAAGTGCGAGGACCACTAAAGCTGGTTTATTCCCTCTACGGCGATGAGGAATTTAGGTGGTTCGGGAGAAAGAAAAACGGAAGAAGTGGGGAGAAAGCGAGAAACTAAAAGCAGCAGAAGATGGCGTTGGGTGCACCAGCTCTTTTGTTCACGTTCGTGTCGCACGTGCTGGGGGCGTTTTCTGCCGTTCTGGTGCTTGTCTGGACCATTCACTTCCGGGGCGGCCTTGCCGTTGAAGCTACCAACAAGAATCTTATCTTCAACGTATCCCTGTCTCCTTTCCTTCCCTTTGTTTTCTGTTTCATTTTCGTTTTAATTCTGCTCAGATAATTAAATGGGTTGTTTTTTTTTATGTGTGTTTTTGATTGATTGATTTGTTCTGCTTTCTTTGATGGGGTTAGTATTTTGGTGAAAGCAGTTGGTTTGGCACAGTTTCTGGGGAAAAAAAAATTGTGGGTGTTGAGTGGGGTTGATTGGATGATCAGTGGCACTTTCGAACGTTGTTGCAAAATGGGGAGAAGGGCATCGGAGTCTGAGATGCCGCTGCCTTGCCTCTGGGTAAAAGAGGGAAAGGGACTTCTGTTAGGATGGGTCTATTAGTCTGCGATCTACTTGCTGCTTGATCTCTTGCTTGTGTTTGGTGATGGTGGGAACCACAAGTTAATCAAAAGCACTTGTTTGATAGAATTTTAAAAAATTTGATCGTTGAAAATGGCGTCAGAAATATATGAGAATAGCAAAAATAACCAACATAGTAGGATATTTGAAGGTTGAGAACTGTGCCATGAAAAAAATATTAATATTACATCCCTTTTCTTTGGCTAGGAAATTCACAAAATGACTCTGATTTGTGATTTCACATTTCAGTGGAGTGGGGACTCGGGTGTGAACCTTTGGTTGAGATCCAATAGGGGACCATCATGTGTGGGCCTGGGCCTCCAAAGCACAAAACCCTTGACATGAACTTGCAAGTTGCAACCGGCCCACCGCAATGCGTTTCTGTCATAGGTCATAGATGTTTGTAGTTGGTCCATTAGCTTGTAACTTTTTGGCTTGGGAGTCTATAATAATTGCGCTTTATGTGATAGACCGCTTGAATATAATGCCCGTATGCCATTTTGGCACTTGGGGGAGGTTTATTTTTCAAATGATTTCATGGAAGTTATTTAATCTTCATGTTTTTTATGTGTTGCAGCTTCATCCAGTTTTCATGTTGATTGGCTTCATTATTATAGGAGGTGAAGGTAAGCATTCTCCAATCACTTTTTCTTGTCTCTGTTTTGGTAACGAAGAAGAGGGTTAGATGTTTATATTCTCCTTTTCCCCACGTTATTTTAATTGATGTGATATTTACTTGTTCTTGCTTAATTAAGCGATCCTATTTTTAATTCATTATTATCCATATTATCAAGCATTACACATTTCTGGTCTAAGAAAAAACTTACTTATTATGTCTTTTTTTAATTTATTTTCAACATTATCCCTTATGCTGTGGCATAATTTCCTCCTTTTTCTTTCAAAAATTTCATATTCTGCTCCCCCATTCCCACCCATATTTTGATCTTCTTTTTTGTGAATTCCATACAGATCCAAAGTAAACGCAGAGAAGGTTTGAATGATATGATCAATTAAACTGTGTGACACTTTACTGAGTTATTTTCAAATAATTGCAGCTATTATCAGTTATAAGGCATTTCCATTGAGGAAAGAAGTGAAGAAGCTGATTCATCTGATTCTCCACGCTATCTCATTGGTGCTTGGAGCGGTTGGAATCCACTTTGCATTCAAATTTCACAATGAGAGCGGGATTGTTAACTTGTACAGCTTGCATTCATGGCTTGGGCTCGGAGTTATTGCTTTGTATGGCATTCAGGTAATCATTACTAACATATGCTTAATTGCACATGCAGAAAGAAAACCAAAACAAAGAAAAAGGAAAGAAAGACATTTGTGGTTAATATATGCTTAATATTTTTTTCATGGCACAAAGAAAGTTCATATGAAACGTTCTCACGTGTTTTCATTTTGACATGTTCCTATCTCAAGGCCTGCGTCATTTCTGTTGACACTCATAAAGACATTACAATTTGGATTTTTTTTTTTTTAATTTTTATTGAAGGTCCATTTGTGGTCCTTGGCCGATTGAGTAGGAAACGAAGTAGATGAGGAGATAGGAAATTCTATCCATTATACAGAATTTTCCACATATTACAAAATGGGGTTTTTTTGTTTGTAAACATCTCTCTTCTTGTTATTTTGCAAGAGTTCTGTTTTGTGGACTTCTAGACTAATAAGAATAGATATCCCAAACTCTTCCGTTGTTCTTGAATGGTCTGAGGAATGTAGCCCACGAACATGCTGTGCAAACAATTAGTGGCTGATTTCTTCGTTGACATCCAAGGTTAATTCACTTGTTGATTTCATGGTGTTGAGACAAATGGAAATCTAATGCTGCCTTCCTGCGTCTGGGTGCTAATGAAAGAATGTAGTTATCACAATTCTTGTAAATGGTTACCTTTCTGATGATTGCATCTTTCAAATGCCAGTGGGTCTTTGGCTTCTTAATATTCTTCTTTCCTGGCGCTCCTCAATCTGTCCGGAGCGATGCTTTACCCTGGCACGTGGTGTTTGGGCTCTTTGTCTATGTGCTGGCCTTGGCAACAGCTGAGCTTGGGTTCCTGGAGAAGCTAACATTCCTTGAGAGTTCGGGGCTATACAAGTACGGACCAGAGGCTTATCTTGTCAACTTCACTGGAATTGCTGTAGTGTTTTTCGGAGCATTTGTTGTGCTCACCGCCATTTCGCCGGCCCACCCCGATAATAGTAATGGTTATGCATCTATTCCAGAGAATTAGCTTGTAACAATGTTGTTCTCTTAATTGATGGGATGTTTCGATGGTAGAGAATGTAGACTTGAATTGCATTTATGTACCTACTTGTGTAATGCATCATCGTAGAGCTAGACATGTTATGGCATTTGAATCCTTTTTGGAACGAATAAATTAGCATGGAATCTCCAGGTGTAATGAATTTGATGAGATTGTCTTGTTAGTATGACCTACAATAACTTGCAGTAACCCAGGTTTTTCTTCTGTAATTTGCTTTCTGATTCTATAGCCTTTGTTACTCTGTCGACGGCAATTCGGGATGATATGCTGGCGCACAAGATTTGGCAGCACCATCCATCAACTAAAAACTGTATTGAAAAATAATTTGCTTTTTCTTATCACCCAGCAAAGGTACTGCCATTCTACTGTATTGTCTTGAAGTATTTATCAAGGATCCTTTAAGGCTTTGTTGATTTGTAACTCAAACTTATTACAACTAAACTAATAGGGAGGGTGTAGTGGTTCAACTTGAAAGCGTGGCAGATCTGGCAGCCAGTCCGGATCATGCATTTGTCTGCCTATAATGCATCGCCGGATGTGCTGATTTTTTTTTTTATTTTAAAAATAAGTATTATTGATGACGATATACGTCGAAAAAAAGGAAGATAATGGCGGTAGAAATGCTGTGTACGCAAGATGTTTGTGACGATAATCTGTTTGATTTTCGGTTAAGAATTCAGATGGCATTTCGGGTTTGTGGTCGGGTCGAATTTCGAATTTTATATTATTCTGATTTAAAAAAGATGCCTATTTCTTTTTTTTTTTTTTCAAAAAATAATGCATCATTATATCAAAACTAATGAATTAAAATAATATATATTTAAAATATATAATAATAATGATTTTAAAAAAATGTATTACTTGTCAAAAATTAAAAAAACTTTTGTTTTGCCACATTCGCTCTCGATAAACGACATTAAAAGAGATTTTTAATTCACGAGTGCATTGAAATGCATGAACCCTGAGTTGAGCGTCCATGTGGATGACTCCAACATGTTCCTAAAAAAGCATCGCGGAGATTAATTCCTAATAAAGCATCGCTTCCCCCTCTACAAGTCAATATAAAGCACTCTAGTGTTGATTGCTCCATGCTTTTGTGGGTGACTGCGCCACCGAATTCCAAGGCCACCAGCTAGCTTGTGACTTGATATATGCATATGTGCATGTTAGGTGGAGTAATCATGTGACAAGTGGCCCGCTATATGTTGTATGCTATACACTAGTTGCCATTTCCAATAAGTGCATGGGCCTCACTTGTTCCAAACCAATTGTAATATATTTCTATGCACTCTTCTTTGGTTGAGGATGTGACTTGTGAGGGTCATCTTCCAACTTGGTGAAGGTTGTTAGGGGTCACAATAAAAAAGCGTTTTAAACGGAGGATCCTCCGAGGGGTAAAAATCAATAAGTAAAATTACATATTTTATATGCGGAAAAGTGTTTAATTGAAAAATCTTTCAAAAGCTAATTAAAATATAAATAATAGTACTAATAGATAAAAGGACATAGGAGGGAGCACCATGCTTCACCTTAGTTAAGATGCATCATAATTACATGAGGCTGATCGATTTGACAACGAAATCGAAAATCCACTCAGCAGTCAGCCCGTTACGTTTGGTGTCATTTACTTAACTAGTATATCAGGTTTCTTAAAAATAAAATAGAATATATATGCATTGGATCTGACTAAAAAGGTACAGAATCAATGTAATATACTTGTTTGATTTATATATCACTTTTAAAATTAATACGTGCAGCCGAAAAAAAATGTCTTTTGTTAAGATGAGAAAACAAGAAAAATCAATACGTGCAGCCAAGAAATTTTCTGATTTTAGCATGAAAGATGCCAGATATACGTCTATATACCGGGAATGGATCGTGCTGCTTGCCAAAGTCCACCTTACGCATTTTTAAAATTAAAATTTTTTTTTTTACAAACTTGTTGTATTTAATCCGTAAGCAATTGAGCTAAGTTCAGTTGGTCGGGGAGTGTGACCCTTTTCCTCCCCACAAAGGTTTGAATCCCGGTATCGTCCTTGGAGTGTCCCATTGATTGTGGTGACATAATATTGTTAGATAATTATTATAATATTATATTAAAAAGTTATAAGAATGTCTCAGAGGTTTGAATATAATACAGCTTGAGATGATCGTAATATTCATACCCATAAAAAATGTCTTTAATTTACAAACTAAGTTTTACAATTTTTAAAATTATTTACAATGTTTAGAATTATATATATTTTTTGAATTTTAAACACGTACGAGTTTTAAGAAATTTATACACGTTCAAAAGTGGTGTAAAATTGATTTATAGAATAAATATATATAAATTAATAAGTTCATAAAAACTAAAAAATTTAAATTTTCTACAATTATCATATCTTAACTATTTAATTACTTAATTTTCTACTTTTATCTCTATATTTAAATTATTTTTCTACAGTTATCATATTTATTCTCAATTTAACTCTATGGGCACGATTGGGAAGTGATACAAGTTTAATTGAAATTTTTCGATATAAAAGTTTTAAAAATAATGTAAATGATATAATATAATGAGGATAATGATAAGAATAAAGATAATAAAGTTAAAATATATAGGATTTGCATGAGTAGTTTGTGCGGAAATAATTAAAAAGTATAAGAGTTGTACAGGAAAATGTGAACAAATAATTAAAAAATAGAGTAGTTAAAAAGTTTTAGTGTTAAACAAGCCTAACACCTTATGCATACTCATAACACTAAGAGCGTGTTTGAGAAGTAACAAAAATTAAGGAATAATATTTAGTTTTTGCAAATATACTTATATAGTTTTCAAATCTTTTTTAAATACATCAAAGCTGTAACGATGCAGTGACGATGTTATAATAGTGTGATTATATTTACAATTAGGGTCCAATTATATGGAAGATAATTTACCATTTTTTGAAATTACATGAGTTTGTTTGCAATAATAGTCAAATTATATGGGTACATTTGCAAATCACCTAATATTTTATAATTTTGTAAAACTAAAGAATACACGTAATTTTACCAAATTATGTAAGCACGCGATGCAAAAACTCCATCGTCATATGACCAGCCAAAGGAGGCTTATTATTAAAAGAGTGAGGCTACGAACTTCTTAATAATATCATCCAATTTTTTGCATTTATCATTACTTTTTCAACAAAACCCTGTTTTGTGACCTCATCGCTTGTACGTTTTAAGTCTTCTTTCTATTGCACACCTTTGAAATTGTGGAATGAAAATCCATCCGGCCAACCTCTTTTTCACCTAGATTTATATTTTGCAAACTATAAAGCCACATATGAATATATGATATGAGTTGATTTGATTTAATTAATATTTTTTGTATTAATTAGCTAGATTCCGGTGTATGTCACCAATTTCCCAATGGTCAACGAACACGAATGGATTAGCTGAATTCAAATGGCGTTAGGTCTTGGTTGTTGTATATAATCAGGCTCAAGAAGTATGAACCCAAGAAAAGCTGTGACTATCATAAATTGTGATTGAAGCTTAAGCCTAAACTCGGGAATCTCTATTAGTGGTCCATCTTGATATGGTAATTTCCATTCATCAATACATAGCATTGAGTATTCCCGCAAATCCTTCTTTGGAGTTGGTTCACGTAACAAAGGCTATGGTTAATCTAATTTGCTTCATACAAGATTTAGTTATTGTGTAATTCCTTTTCTTTACTTATTAAATCCACCACCATATTTCCTTTACTTAGTTTTGACTATGGTTGATTCCTTTTCTTATATTTCCTTGCTACCCAGGGCTAATTAATTAATCAAGAGATCATATTATGTTTATTATTTTGTTGAGTGTGCTTCATTCCCCTTTTTTTGGGTGGCTTTGATTTTAAAAAATGAGTTCCACTTTTATAAACCTCTCTTTCATATGTTTATCTATTTTTTTCATTTTAATGTTCAGTAGGAAATTCACACCTGTTGATTATCATTTATGGACATGTTTGGTATTTAATAAAATTTTTAATGTAAAAGTTTTTGAAATAGGAAAAATGATATAACATTATAGGAATGATGGTGAGAAGCGAAAAGAATAAAGTTAAAATAAATAAGGTAGTTATGAAGAAATGATTAAAAAGTAGGGTAGTGATGATGAAAAATTTTAAATATTCCATTTGTTGAATCACTTTACTTTTATGAAATGCCGAATACACTTTTTGTCCAATCACTTCACTTTCATAAAACAATTATAAGTGGTCCTTATATTTAATAATGAAAAGTCAAAAATACTTCTCAACTATAAGGGTATGTTTATAGCTGGGATGATCATGGAAATGGATGAGATATTTCAAAAACACTTTTTTTTTTATTTTAAAAAAGCAACGATATATTTTTTCATTTTTAATACACATTTACCTAATCACAGTACACTATTATCTATTCTCAATATATTTTATCCTAAATTTTTATCCCCTCCAAGTTTTGAACAGTTGGATTTAATGGAGGATAATTCATAGAGATGACCATCTTGGAAAATGTGCGAAACTTCTGTAACTATTTTGAAATGGCAGTGAGTTTCGCAAGTGCCATTAAGGGCTTCTCCAGCGCTCAACAATGCCGGTGAGGGATGAGAATTCGTGTGAACACGTTTTTACACGAAAATCATTTATCAAATAATAAATATATTTTTCTACTTTCACTCTTATATTCTGATTATTTTTCTTATCAACTACTCTGTTATGTACCTGTTTATTCTAACTTTACTCTTATCATTTTTTATTAATAACACAATTTTCAAAATATATATTTATATTTTTTCATATTACACATAGGAGTGGGAATCATGGTGGGCCATATCGGGTCAAAGTTTGCCCAACTATGACCTTACTTTTTAAAAATTGAGTTTGACAATTAATTTTTTTTATTAGGTTCCATGACAAATTTCGAGTTAGTATCGAACCGATTTCGGGATAGCGGGCTGAGTAAAAAATACGGGTCAAATAAGATAATTTTAAGAATTTATATACCTATTGAATATAAGTATACATCTATACTAAATTTAAATATAATATGCTTCAATATTTCACTAATTATTAAAAATATGTAATTAAGAAAACCAAATATTTGAAAATATAGTATAAATTTATTAAAATAGGTTAAATACAATTACACATAAAGGTTAAATATGTACAAATTTTTTATTGATTATTATATTGCTTTATGAATAATTCGATTCTTCTATTATTGATAGAGTTGATTATAAAAAAAGTAAGATTTTTGAAAGAAAATAATGATAATATTTAAATATAGGCTTATAATTTTTAATAAATTAATATATTCGGGGTAGGTCGGACTCTTTGGGTTGAGACATGGTTAACCCACCCTGACCATATTTTTGAATTTAAGTCAAAATTTCTAGTTCATTCTTATACCGATCAAAAAATTATATTTATTTCATATAACCAAAAACGTATCGGGACATGCTCGGTTGGTGTCCCGATACGTTTGTTGGTCAGCGCCATTGCCGCAAATGGGCAGCGCTGTCTCGTCGGGTGTTCGAATCCCCGTATGGGATTTCGTCCACCGGCTTGGTTGCTGGTTAGTGTGGGAGCTGTGTCTCCCGGGTGGGTTGTTGTGGGAGCAGTGG
>JAXCLR010000050.1:966973-984119 GCA_035584095.1 Annona squamosa | reverse complement strand
TTTTCCTGAAAATTCTTTCGATCACAGAGACTTCTGATGCTGCTGAAGTAACGAAGAGCGCATCATCTGGAGGATCAGCTGACAGAGGTTGCTTCTGGATTACTGCTGTCTATATGTTTAATTTGTGTCTATATCTAACGAGGATGTTTATAGTTCTTATGAAAACTACTGTTGATTTGTCTTTAGATGCTGTCCTTACAAGGCTTGCAACTGAGAAGAGATTGTCCTTGATCAGAGCTTGGGAAGAAGCGGAAAGGACTAAAGCTGAGAACAAGTAAGCATTCATTCATGTATTCTCTTAATGGGTCTACCATGTTGGAATCTAAAAGCAAGGTTGAGACTTCAACGACTGTTAGTATTCTCTTTTGAAAACTGGTCAACAATGAATAATGTATGTGACTAGCTTGTTAATTAGTAATATGTTGGTTTGGTTTTTGCATTACAATAGCATGCCTTGTATTTATGCTGTATTCCTAAAAGTTTTGAGGGCTGTGACCTGGAGTTGTAAGGCGTCGATCATCATTAAAATGACCAGAAGGCCTTACTAATATTCTAGCTTCTTAGACACATATTTAAATGTTTGCTTTGTAACTTTCTTCGGTGGGAATTGAATGACCTGAATTAAGCTGAAAGTGCTACAACTTGGCCTTTGTATCATTATTGAATAGGGCCCATAAGAAGCTGTCCTCGATTTTGGCATGGGAGAACTCCAAGAAGGCCAGTGTGGAAGCTCAACTGAAGACAATTGAGGTAAGGATGTTAGTCCCATGTTAAAAAATTACCAGATGATAATCATAGGATGAAATAGGGACGTGTTACTACAGCTCATGAAGAGCAGAGCAGAGCAGAACACTAAGGTGGTCGTATGTCTTTCTTAGTGACTTGTAACATGCTAGTGGACATGCAAATGACCTACCTCATTGCACAGGAAAAATTGGAAAAGACGAAGGCTGAATATGCGGAGAAAATGAAGAACAAGATTGCAATTGTCCACAAAGAAGCAGAAGAGAAGCGGGCGATGGTCGAAGCCAAGCGTGGCGAAGAGATCCTCAAGGCTGAGGAGCTGGCTGCAAAGTACCGTGCCACTGGGCTCTCCCCCAAGAAGATCTTCGGCTGCTTTGGCCCTTAAATAAGTTCACACTGCAAAGAGGGGCAAAAAATACTGTTAACACCGGTTGGTTTGTTTTCCTTCTCTGTATATTTCCTCTGTTTTTTCTCTTTCCTGCTTCAGTTTCTGAATTCCAATCATGTGTAGGAGAAGCTTATTGTTTTCACGTGTGTATAGGTTTGGTTGATGTTTGTTTGTATATGTGTTGTGGTATTATATTTGTATTTATAGCATTGATTTATGACTTATTGGAACTGAAAGTTTGGAAATTATAACACGTCTTGATTTCTTTCTTTCTTTTTTTTTGGTTTTTAAAAAAAAGCCAACGTGGGAGTCGAGACAACTTTTTTTTCATTCCTTTCTGGGGAGTATGTACCAGAGTCTTATCAAGCTTGGTGCATGACAAATTCAGCAGTTATGAAATAATTGCGTGGGGTTTAGCCTGTTGGGTTTTGTAGCTGATAAAACGGTCGGCTCAACAAATCATGATTCATGAGCACATAGATTACGATATTAATCAGGCCTGCTCTAAAATATAAAATTCAAGCGTGCTACACACCCTTGAAATCTGCTAATCACGAGAACTTTGCGAGAGCTGCTTTGATGGATGGGATCCGGCCTGTGAGCAGATTAGAGGCAGGCGACTGATTATAATACAAGAAGTGGTCCAAGCTCAGCGGTCTCGTGCGCAGTTTTGCACCGTGACCGCTCGACGCCACGCAATCAGCTGATGGTGTTCTCTGTATCAAATGCATGAACATCATTCTAGTTTCCATGGATGTCAAAAATCTTATATATTTGTGTCGACTATCGGTTTAGAAATCCAATTAAGCTCACAACCTTATTTTTCGATGATTCTTAACAAAGTATCTAGCCTCCGCTTAAGCAGCTGACTGACTTTGAACTCCTGCGTCTAAATATTTCTGGGATCTTTTATGGGGTGCCCTAACAAAATAAGTCTAACACGACCGAGGATCAGATGTGCATTTGGATTTTACATCCTGTGAACCCCCTTTACAAATTACACAGTTGGAGCATGATAGAAAAAAAAAGCAGATCAAATTCAAGATTCGCAATGTTTTGATGCTTGAGCTGTTGCCAGTTGCCACCGACAAAAATAACAGTATTCAGGCCCAACTTTCGACTCTTTTCTATTGATTTTCTGCCAGAGAACGTGATTTTAAATTTGGCTAAATACACTCAAGGTAACCCAATGCTTGTTTTCCACTATCGTACGGCGTTTTCTTCCAGAAAATTCTGGTGGAGTAGCGAATACTTCCCATCCGCATGTTGAGTATCACGTAAAATTCAATCAAAGCAGTTATTCTTGTCGTCGTGCATTTAACTAGGACCAGCCTCAATTAAATATTCACACGAAAGAACCTAATTTGGGATGAAACTTGGTGCCGTAGCAAAATAAATAATGCTCTTTACAATTACCAAAATAATTTTCACATCAATCGTGAATGTGAAAAATTAAATTGGATTACACAGTCACCCGGGAACTCTTTTTTAGCTTATTAATGATATTGCACTCCATGAAATTCTTTATTCTTTATTTTAAAATGTATTTTCTTAATTTAAACTAGGGCCTTGAGAATATGCACCTTTCTGCAAAAATTTATTTTTTTATACAATTGTTAATTTAAGTGTATTTATTATGATATCAAGTTTTACTAAATTTTCAAAGAAAAAAATTATACTAAAATTTGGAGATTTGTAAATATCATTGATTTTTTTAATAAACTATGACATTTTAGTAACTAAAATTCAAAAAAATATCTACAAATTTCAAAAAAATGGTAAAACTTGATACACGTATTAAGTATGCTTAAATTAAAAACTGTACGATAAATTATTTTAAAAAAAGGTTAAAGACGCCGAGGTGCACTAAGGCTAAGTGCACCTGAGTGCAGTCGATCGCGACTGTTAAACACGGTTGCCTCCGTGCGTCCGGCCCAAAAACACGGCAAGTAAATCTAAGTATATTAAATCTATAATCCACGTTTTACCATTTTTGTATGTTTTTAAGTATTTATCTTGGATTTTTAAACACGGTAACATTTCCGTAATTTTCTGGTCTACTTGCCCATGAAAAAATAAAAAAAATACAATTTTGGGACGCACGGAGGCAGCCGTGCGTCTGGCCTGAAAAGATCAGGCCTCTAAGATATGGGTAGGTCTCTGAACACCGTCTATTTTAAGAGCCACTTTACCCTACTCATAGCAATTGTTGTTGAGACCGGACCGGATCGCATGGTCGGACCGGTTCACGGCCCTTGGTCGTACAGTGCATTTCAGTCCAATTGATTATGATAACGTCCCAAAGTCATATTCAGGCAGGGCATGCAAAGTAGACTACGTTTAGGAAGCCATAAAACTCTTGGATAAAATTTTTTTATATAACAATTTTTGAAATTGATAAAAAATGATATGATATAATGAGAATAACGGTGATAAATAAAAAGAATAAAATTAAAATAAATAAATAAATTATATAGAAATGATTGAAAGTGAAGTAATTTTATAAGAAAGTATTAAGACATAATTAAAAAATAGGTCGATCGTGGAAAGAGAAATCTTAATGTGAAAAGTTCTTAGTCTTGCCAAACATGCCCAATGTTATGATTGCTGCGGTCCACTTTTTTTTTTTTTTTAATAGATTTTCTGCTGGGGCCCACCTAAAGATCCAGTCAAGATGATTTCTACACACAAGATTAAGCATATACCAAAACGGGGCTCAAAACTGACCGGTCATATGCAAAATTTCCTGCTACCAGTTCCATTGGAAAGATTTTTCATCAATTAAACTTCCTCGTTCCAGCTCGTTCCTTTTCATCTCCATCTATTCAATGAGAAGGAGAATGTACCAAATTGATAAATTACACTTCCAATCTAAAGATAATTCAATCGTCCATTAGAATAATTAAAAATAATATAACCATCCGTTAATCCAACACGACCCTACCAACCGCCGAGCGATTGGTCCAAAGTAACGCAATCCAACTCTTGATGCTCAAAACTAATCCACGATTAACACTTGTAGTAATTGGATGCATCCAAATTGCATAATATGTTATTACCATGTGCTAAGACTGGGATGAAGGGATGATAGAAAATTATAATGGTCAAATGCCCATGCACTAGAAATTGCAACTGTAGATAGGAAAATCTCTAATAACGAAGGGGGAAAAAATTACAATAAAAGGCGCAAGTAGGAGAAGTAACAGGTCCTGGAAACCCATTAAAAGTATGTTTTTACGCAAGACGCTCACATGCAGTGCTGAAGGCTAGGCGATCCAACTTCCAAATTGGCTTTCAACTCCCTTCGAGATACCTTTTAACTGCCACCTGCTTGTGAAGGCCAAGGGTATTATTCTAGCCAACCCACAAAAAAAAAAAAAAATTAATAATAATAATAAAAATAAAGCAGCTATAAGCAGCAGGAAAACCATACACAGGTCGACTGGCAGGTGATTATTCAGAATGTGCACGGTTTTTAAGAAAGTCTTCAGGGAGGCGATGATACCTCAAACATATATCATTCTGTAGGCAATCATGTCACAGGATCTTCTAACAGAAACTAACAAACAATGGATCTTCCAACAGCAAAGCATACATTCGCAGGTGAACCAGGTCCTGTAAACTCCCACAGAAGAAGAGAAATCAAAAGACGCTATAGATCCTTGCTACTCATTAATAACTCCCTACTTCAAGCTCTACCATTATCTGCAACAACACTCCCATCTACTCCAACTGCTTGTGCCACTGTTGACCTCTCTGGCATTGTGGACACCTCTGACATCAAACCACCTTCAACCTCTTCTTTCGATTCTGATGAATCTATCACAGCCAAAACTTTGTTTTTAGCTCTCTCTTTTAGTTGTGCTAAAACTGTCTCGTTAGCTTTCTCATTTAATTTAGCCAGAACTCTGTCACTAGCTTGCTTTCGTAGTTTTGCCAGAATTGTGTCTTTAGCTCTCTCTTTTAGTTTTGCTAGTCTCTTCTGCTGGAAAATCTTTTCAGTCTCCTTCTCTGGATGCAGCCTAGCTGGAGACTTAGGCTGCTCATTCTCATCCTCAATTGCTGCATTTATCTTTGCCATCTTCTCTGCCTTATCTGGTCGTAATGATGCAACTGTTTTTAACACACCCAAAATTCTCTCTTTCCTCTCTACTTCTCCCTTCTGGCGCAAACCACTTTCTTTGTTCATCTTCCTGTTCCACGTAGCTAGCAGTTCCTGTGCAGCCTCCTCGAAATTAACAATGTCTCCCAAGCCAAACAAGCCCTCTTTAATTTCTTGTTTCAGTTTTGCAATTCCTTCCTTACTCAAACCACTTTTCATCTGCTCGGCCAGCTCCTCCATTCTATGGATCCGGCTGGCTGATTCAACAAAGTGATCCAAACCCTTCCCAATTGCTCTCAATGTCACTGCCTCCTCCTTTGTTGCTGAATTTTCTACCAAAACTAACATGTCTTTTTTAATGTCCTCTGTTAGTTTTTTGAGTCTCTCCTTACTTGAACCATTTCTACCCTCCAACCACAGCTGCTCCAGTTTACGCCTCAATTCAACTGATTTGACAACTTGGTCCATTTCCATGTTGGTTCCCTCTTGCATCTTTGCAGGGCTGGGGCTTGATGGATGGGCAGCAATATCATGTGAGCTGACAGATGAGGTTTGCTTCATCCTTCGTATCTTCCCGGATGGCTGCATTTTCAGCTTTTTTTTTTTGCTCACTGGCTTGCCCTTGAAACCAAAAGCTCCCATTGCCCGAAACTTTTGATGGCGTTGCTCAAGCAACTCCTCAGTACTCATTGATTCCAGTTCCTAAAATGAATTGAATATTCCATAATCAGACAAGCAGGGAAAGAAAAAGGCTTCGTGAGGATTGAGGTCACTACATCAAATTATGATAAAAGGAACAATATTCACATGACAAAGGTAATTTAAGCGCTGGACAACAAATCAGTTTCATAAGACATCCTCGAAACTAAAGCAATATGATACTTCCTGGCCAATAGGCGAACGGTAAATGGCTACACTCTAGAACACTAAATGGCTAGATGAAACAAACACAGTCCATAAGTTTGATAATATAATGACTGGCTGATGAGTGTTTGTCCCAAGCCATAGCCTGGTGGAGGTTACTTTATTATTGATTTGAATCATAAAGTATGCCACATATACCATCACCCAAGCATGAATACAGGATTTGACATTCTGACCAACAAAGATGGACTCAAAATGCAAAATCTTGATTAGTTACAGTAAGCAACATAAACCAAACCAGAGGACAATGCGTATTGAAGGATCTTGTAGATCCTAACCACCTTGAGGAATAGCTGATTACCATCTTGCGAAAAATATCAGTTTTGTGATTCAAAATGTTGAAAAGAAAAAGCAAGAACAAATGGTGGAAGAATTAGATTAAACTTTCATTTCACCGGGACGAAATATTTAAATATAAAAACAAAAATAAATTCCAAGATGTTAAAATATCAAAATTACAAAGAAACAGGTGGAAGAAGTGTGCAGATGTGAAAAGGCAATTAAAAAGAGGTGGACGAACTGTGCAGATGTGAGAAGGCTAGTAAAAAGAGTTGAGTGACACATGACAAAACATAATAATTAGAAGTAAATAAAGACAAAATAGGTAACAACAAAAGAAGGTTGAAAAATCTTTTCACCTTTTTTCCACATATTTTGATGTGATTCGATGTCTCAACAACCTAACTACCATCTATTTTTCATTGTTACTTAGATTTCCAATTTTTTTATGTATATTTCCACATCAAAAATCTAACTATTGTCTTTATTCACCTTACTCCTAATCATTACCCATATCACATTACATCTTGCCCTCTTTTTCTGTCAATTCTACACCAATTTTTTTCCTTCTTATCACCAAATGGACACGAAAACATGTTCATGCAGTAGATAATTTTTGCTTAACCATCAGAAGCTATATCAAGAAGACAGGCCTTGGCACCATGCTTGGGTCACAAGTTAAGAGTCATTGCATATGTTGATGCCCTTCCTCAGCCCACAATATGTGGAAAATCTATGAACCAGTCAGCCATTTTTAAAAAAAAAAATCCAAAAGCTATATCAACTTCTTTTGGATTTTTAAGAATTAGAAGAAATGGGCAAGCACTTCAATGGCATCAGCAACACCAAAATATTTAGGTGTTGCTTATCCAATTCATTCATTTTGCACGACATCATTTGTTTTATCATAGTATCAAATGATCATTTCAAGCAAAGGCTTGGTGGGCCACACTTAAAATATGTATAATCATGTATAAATTATGAAAAACACTTGGATCCATTTGTATATGTATTATAATGTTATAATACTTCATAAAATCATTTATGTATATAGAAATGATGTTTTAAATAGTTTAGATGTTGAATTAACAACTTCAAAATCAATATATAAATAAAGTTATTCTATTATGACATCTTTGATTTTCATGAAAATTGGTTTCTTAGTACAACAAATAATTTTAAATGCAACGAATGAATTAGATGTTGATTTAACTATCAAAGTGATATGGGGGCACTGAAATATTGTGGTGTCCTTGACACCATTGAAGCACTGCCTATAATAAATAATTAAATTATAAATGAAGTGAGAATTTTAAATCTCAACCTCATTGATCCAATCAATTAAACTGGTACAAACCAAACCAGATGATTGACCAATTTACTTATTGGTTCAGGTTTGATAATATTGCACAAGATCTCTATTTTATTTTGATATCACCTGCAAAAATGGTCAGGGAAAATGCTTACCTCCATCGCCTTCAATATGGCAAGCTTTATTCGCTGGGAAGACAAAGATGGATCAGCATGTGCACCTCCCACAGGTTCCTGTTGTTAAAATTGGAAACAAAATTTTGGAGGACAAGGGCATCACTTAGTGAATGCAAATTAGAAATAGTACAAGAAACAAGGTCATAAAGGAGAATTGCAGTTCAAAGCTATGTGGTGGTTAGAGCAAATTGGATGGAGCTTGTTGGACGAGTAATGGAACAAACTGAAAATGCTTGCCACTGCTATGTGATGGCACCCATCACCAGAAGGATCAAATCTTGCTGTTCATGAGACCAAAAAATAAAAAATAAAAATTTAGCGATGAAAATATTGTTTTGACAGTGTCTCCATCGGACAGAGATATTGTAGATCACTAAAAGATGCTTAACCATCCTTTGCCGAATATCATAGATCATTAAAAGATGGTCAACCATCCTTGTGGAAAAGCATATGCTCAACCAAACACCAGACATTTCTAAACAGATATCAGATAGGAAGAAATAAAAATGAACATCAAGCAACAGAACTTGGAAAATTTCACTATTATTGTAGGCATAACAGTGGCATCGAATGAGCTAAGATGCTAAAATATCAAATAAAAGGGAATAAAATCAGGAAAATAATCAGGAAGCTAGAAGAAAAACATTGCACTGTCCAAGCATGAAAAAACTAATAGCAAATTCGAGAATGTATGTGCAACTAAAGACCAAACAAAATGTTTTAATATGCCAAAGGAATGGATAAATTTCAATAAGATGGGATCCAACAAATTTTGAAATGAGAAGCATTATCCATTCCTTTCAGGCCAATCAGATAAATGCATAAAACTATGCAAATGTGGATCAGTGCCTGCAAAAGAAACAGAACTTGTAGATTTTAATTTGCTGTTGAGCAGACAATCAGTCTCAAGATTGCCCTTGCAAGGATAGATTATTTTCAGTTTGCCAAATGAAGGCTCAGCACTGGTGGAAGTTCAACATGTTGATGCATGCCAGTGATCACCCTCTACGTGTATTCCTGAAGAAAGTTTTTTTTTTTTTCACCAAAAAAAAAAATCACGAGTTGCCTCACAAGGATCAAACAACGTCTTGCATGTAGTAGTAACAGAAAGGTTCAGAGAATTACTGGAATAACTGCATCCGCTATTTTGTACTTGTAATGTTCTTCTGCACTTATCCTCATTTTAGAAGCTGCCTAAAAAAGTAAAACCCATTTAAAGCTACATCAAGATGGTGAAGAAACACAAATCCAACAGGATCAGGAGATATGATGCATTAGATGATCAAGTACCCGAGAAGCAAATTTGGCAGATTTCCACAGGATCGCAGCACTTGCTTCAGGGCTGCTCATAGTAGACACAATTCTCAATAAGAAACAAATAAAATGTCCAATAGCTAAATCAAAAACAAATTGGCACACATAACATGTTAAAGCATGAATTCTGCAGTCTACACTGAAGTATAAATTTCACATGAAGAAATCATCGGGTCAGATTTATCCCAAGGGTGAAAATTCTTCATACATTCATTTTAACCATAATATTTGAGTCTTAATTTGACACAACCGTCTTCATAAGAGTTTCTATGAAGCTGGCTCAAAAACGAATTTTTTTTTAAAAAAATTTATATATACCAAGTACTACCATTTTGGAAGACTTTCATGACTATAATGCCCATGTGAAATTTAAAAACTATATACATGTTTCCAAAAAGGCAGAACTTCGTGCATGGATTAGATACACTTAAAATAACACTTCTATAAAAAAAAAAATAATATGAATAACGAAAATGGGTAAAAAGGATGGCCTCATGGTATCGCCATTCATGATATTTGAACTCCCAATGTTCATTGTCTTAAATTGGAAGGTTCTCTATCGTATATGTGCACAAACATACAGATACTCCTCCTACCAGTCTTCTTCTTCTTCTTCTTCTTCTTTAACTTGTAATGGTTCATCCTCTTATATCGGCGGGTTCTCTACCACACATGCAATGAGTGGAGTGGATTTTGATTCCATTATCAAGGTGAGACTCATTTCATCATTGTGCACCCTAACTATAAGGTGCTACATGGAGCGCCCCAGTACATCCCATACATATCCATATTTACATATTCCTTTTTTGAGATAATGCTCTGCATTGTCTCCTAGTCATCTTAACAAGAATGTATCAACGAGGTATGGGGGAAGAAAATCATGATACTATTAACTCATTTTTCAGGATTACATAATAGCACCTGAAAATGATGCTATGCAGTCTAAACACAATGTTATAAAATAGTCATGAGTGAGAATATCAGCAAAGGTCCAAGGCAAGGAAGTTTTTGGTCGACCTTACTCTGGAAGTTCTTCAATTTGCAATGTGAAAGAAAATAAAACAAATACTATCCTGGCATAACTAGGATGATAACACATATGAGAGGAAACATCTGGCAATACAGAAAATGAATTTATCCAGAATGAACAATTTGAAGGAATGCAGTTTGCAGTTTACACACAATTTACAAAAAAAATAGGGATTCAATTGTTGATGTTTTAGGATGGAAAAAGCCCTGAAAATATATTGCCATTAAATGTTGTTAATGGATTTATAAGAGATAAAACGCACAAGGAAATCACCTTGCAACGTAGAATACAGCGTTTTCCAACATAAACAATTTGTTGGCACAGGCAATAGCAAGAGCTCCACCAGAGCCACCTTCACCTATTACAATTGAAATTATTGGAACTTTTAGGCCAAACATAGTCCTCAGATTGTTGGCTATTGCTTCCCCCTGCATAAAATCTCAGTACTAGTCAGGTAAATAGCAAAGGCATCATCAACATCTACTTTAATCAAAGACACGCCATCAAGGCATGATTGAATAGCATCCAGAAACATACTTGACCAAGTTCCTCAGATCTGACATCAGCAAAGGCCCCCGCTGTGTCAACAAATGTAACAATTGGAAACCCATGTTGATCTGCATACAGCATCAGACGTTTAGCCTTTCTATACCTGCAATGTAGTTAATGTGTAAGTTCCATTTGGATATCACAGATTCTGTAAACTAAATCCCCACATACTTTTTGTCCTAAGTCTGAACTCTAAATCTCTTAGAATTACTCCACGGGATCAATTCAATGTTTCATATAGAGAATAGAAGATGCACGAAGACATGATTTGAGAAGATATTCTGCACGTGTTAGTTGAGGAAATACAGTGTTTGAAAAATATGATACTATAAATGGATTGAACTAACAGCCAGTAAGCCCATACCAAAACATGCATCATCTCAGTTGCTTTGAATAAACAACAAAATTCACCTTCATGTTGATGCAAGACAAGTAGAAAAAAATAGAAGGATGAGGAAGGATCCTTTGAAAAGATGAGAAAGAAAGTAAGGGGAAGAGAAAAATTAGGGGTTTAAGGGAGAAGTTAAATAATAATAGATAAATTAGGGAACCTAAGTAGCACTCAGATAATAACCAAAGTTGTTTTACACATGTACTCGAACATAAGAATTGAAAACAGAACAGCAAAATCTGAGTTGGACATGGTGATCTCAAAGCATCTCAAATTTTGTTGCCTATCTTTTTCAGAACCCTCTACACATACCCATGTGGTGTTGGCATGGCAAAGTTCCTTTTGATGTTCTCCTTTGTATCCCTTCCCTTCTGCTGACCAATGAACATATAGGTTTTACCATCCATTGAACCAAGACCAGCCACAATAGCTGGATCATCATAGCCAGCACGATCTCCATGGAGTTCTACCCACTATCAAAGTGAAAAAAGGAAGTCAGCTATCTCTTCAGTGCCTGGAACTTAAGATAGATAAATTATGCATACATACACAGTTTTGCCAATGAAATAAAATAAAATAAGGGCATGCCCACTAGACAAGGATCCTGTCAGTGTGGAGCCCAAGTGGGTTGGATGCCTGCACTGTCATATGACAAAAAAAAAATTCAAAGTAAAGGAAAATACCCTGTCCGTGATGTTCAATACATGATCGAGAAATGTTGGCCTGTTAGGATGCCGAGCAAGACTTAGACGTTGATATGGGGTCAAATTCATGTACAATTCTTCCTTTTTCTGAAAGACATCAAAGTTTACATTAGACATTTACTTTTTAGACAAGGGACACGTGTTAAAGACTGCCATGTTTCATCAGATACATTCAGTGGCAGTTCAACTGAGTTCACTAATAAAGTAGATGACTGTCTGAATTTTATCTTATCACACAGAAGAACTGATAATTAATAATCCAAGTACTCACGAAATACTCATAAAGACCATTAAACTAAGAGAAGCTTCATTAAATATACCTCTTGGTACTTTGCTTCCAAAAAACTGATCTTATCACTGAAATCGAGCCCCATGTCATTAGCCAATTTACGCACCTATGAAAATAATAATCGTAAGAACATGGATGAAATCAAGGCCTGTCATGTGACCAACATTAAGCACCTGTAACATAATAATGGTAAGAACAAAGATCAGCCAATTAAGGTAATAGATAAAACTGTCTATGCTTACCATTTTATCCACTTGTGAGTCCCTCCCTCTCTTGAAGATTAAAATAGAGTTATTTAAACTCTCCCTTCCCCCTTTTGAAAATAAAAAACAGCGTTCCTTTGGCTCTTCTTTTAAGAATTAAAAAGCAGGGTTATTCATTTTGAATATTAAAATTACAGTTCTCCATCTTTGAAGATCTTCAATCTCTCTTACTTCTTCCATCCCTTGCTAAACTCTTTTCCTTCTTTTGAAGATCCTCCTTCCCTCCCTCAATTCCATTTTGAAGATTAGAAATAGATTTCTTTAAATGTTCTACTCCAATTTAAGGGGGTGTTTGTTTACCTTTACCTCTGGAACTTTTCACTCTCTACAATTACTTTATTTCTTAATTATTTCTTCACTTCTTCCTATACAACTATTCTACTTTTCAATTATTTCTACTCAACTACCCATGCATCTAATTTGTCTATTTTAACTCTATTTTCTTTACTCTTCATCATTATCCCTATCATATCACCTCATTTTTTCCAATTTTAAAAATTTTAACATAAAAGATTTTTCATCAAAAGTTTTATTACTTCCAAACACGCCCTAAATAAAAAACTAGAGTTTTTAAAACTCTCTTCCATTTATTTTTTATTTTCATAAAAATGTTGTACTTTCTTATTTTCTATTTATTTTTCTTTTATTCTTTTCCATGGGTTTTCATGATAAGATTATCTATATAGTAGCAACAACCATGTCAGGCATTTCTCATCTTAGAAAGGAAAGGGAAAAGAATAGAAGAAAAATAGCTAGAAGAGAGAGAGAGAGAGAGAGAGAGAGAGAGAGAAGCAGCTTCCAAACTATCCTTCCCAAGAAAGGTTGTCTCTTGTTATTTTCTTCTCTTTTTTTTTCCTGGTGGTTGTGTGTGTCTCAGGAGAGGTATTGCCTGGTGACTTACATGTTTTAATCTCTTCAGATCCTTGGTATGGATCAGGAGGAAACCCATAAACAGAACTTTCAAAAAATACAAGTCAAGTCAAAGAACAACACCACCCCCCACCCCAACAACAACCACAAAACACACCAAAAAAAAAAAAAAGAAAAGAAAAGAAAGAAAGAAAGAAAAAGGACTGCAAGTAGCATCAATAATTGGCAAAAGAAAACTCACATAATTAATTTTCTTCTCAAGATCGATATATTGCTTTTCAAATTCAAGGACCACTGGCTTTGGCTCCTGTTTGAGAGGCTTGAAATCCGACAGATAACTCAAGTGTCCACTCTTGAGGTTTGGATCAATATCCTTGTACCATGGATCAAATTTCCTTACACTCTTTCCTTTTCTAAGCTTAGCAAAAACACGAAACTTATGCACACTTCTACCATTAGGCTGTTTGAGACCTTTCAGCCAAATTCCATCACTCAGTCTAAATGAATTCTTATGTAGATCAGCAGCAAGAAATCCCCTTCCAGAGCAAATAAGTGATCTGGACACGGAAGCACAACCTGTGTGGCTTCCGCTGGCTCTGACAGAAACAGAGAGAGAACTCATCTCAAACTGAAGCTGTTTCGTGAAGAATTGAAACTCAGTATTCTTATTCCTGTACTGATGAGAAAACACCAGGCAACCAAATAATCAGAGCTGCAAGTCACTTGACAGTTTGGAAATTGAAACTGAGAAAGTAACTGAACAATTGTAAAGTGACATAGGCAGGAATAGTGCTCAGTTTAAACCTTTAAACTCTAGAAACATCAACAGGTTAAGAATGATAAAATTGAGAAACTACATGAGAGAGCTGTTCAAAAACTACATTTCTCATAAAATCATAGGTTTCTGCATTCAAGCAGCTAAATCATCCTTGTCATATGTTGATTGCAACATAGAGGGAGGAAAGGGAGCCTCCCCCAACATGCCAGGTTTGCAGACCTGGATAAAGCCTCTGATAGAAAAGAAAAAACTATGGCACAATTCTTGATCGCACACAGAGTCCAATTTTCAAATAAAACAATGATTAAGGTTCAGAAAATCAAATCTCCCAACAGCTCAAACAGTGGAAAAGTTCTCTACAAGAAAAGCCATACTTAGAACACAAAATTCCTGCAACAGGGGATGCAATTGTTACAAGGTGGCTAGAGTAGTGCAACTTCTTTGGTATGTAACTTCTCCTGCTTGCAAGAGGATGTTGACTCAGTTCTCAGCATTGATCAGACTCCAGAGAACATGGTAACAGAATTTTACCAACCAGATGAAAATACAAAAGAAAAACCAGATACATGCATGGGGACTTGATCACATTATCCTATGGTCAAGATTCTCAGACCTTTTACATAAAAAAAAAAGGAGATTCTCAGACCTTTTCATCGGAAACATCTACGACTTCAACACTGGTTGCTTCTACTTCCTAAAGTTCACTAGGATAGCTAGTTGATTTTGTAGGTCCTATAAGTTTTCTTCAAAACTAAGTTGCACACCTGATGGCATTTCAGAAAAGGAGCTTTTTCAATTGCAGACTAGATCAGTTAGGAGTTGTTTGGTGGAAAGGAATGATCAGCAATGCTAAATGCTTCCATCATTTTTGTTCTCCCATGGATATGCCATTCCTGCACATACTTTTGAATTTGCACTTCAACGCTAGAATTCTGGTTCCATAAAAAAGTGTCATTGGATCAAAAAGTTTATTATTTAAATCACTACAGAGCCGCACATTCCATTACGATTCATATTGCGCAGCACCAAGCATAACCTGTGCTCCGATGCACTCTTAACTTACTAAAAAATGCTCGAAACTTCTATACAGAAAAAAATGATCAAAATATTATAAAAATACTTCAATATGATACTGAAATCACACGTCAAGCACGGTGCACTTCTAAACCTCTTTTCGAAAACTTTCAGGACCTTTATCATTTCAACTAAATACGCTTACATTCAACTTACACAATCAGCCGACAAACCACAATAACCTGCAAATCCATAATTTAAACAAAGTCAAATATCCGAAGCTTAGATATGCCAACCTCTACTCATCAATTTTGGTAAAACTGTAAAATTGCATCGATACAATTCCAACACTGCCTACTCAACCGCATGGGAAAAAAAATCTTCTTTTTTGTACAAGAGCACGATCCTGCGGAGGAAATAATAACCAGCGAGTGTGAATAAAGAAAGAAAACAAAAGGGAAGCAGCAAATCACAAAAGCCATCCCGTTTCGCCAAACAGGCTTAAGGCTCGACTTCTCACCAAAATAAAACCTTAATAAATATCACGAGCTGCATTTACACCCACGGATAATTCTGAGCTAAAACCAACAACAGGCCCGAGATTGAGCGATCACAACCACCAAAACAGAAACATTGCCGCTCGAACACAAGCAGAAAACCGTAATTCCAAAGAGATCCTAAGCGATAAAAACAACGAACTTCATCGATTCGATAAAGAGAAGAAAACTTCATTACCTTAGACAAACAGAGTCGGAGAAAGACGGATTCCGCGAATCCGATCCGCGATCTTTTCCAAGGCGATGGCAGGAAACGCTACGAAAGGATAGGAACCGATGCTTCGAGAATCCAAAATTCGAGCTGCAACGATTGAAATTACGACTCTGGCAGACTGCTATCGCGTCATTGCGGCGAGGGAGGAGGGAGAAGGAAAGGGTATTAAAATGGGAGGAGGCAGTTGGCAGAACCGAGAAATAAAGATTCCGACGAGGACAAAAAAGGAATAAAAAATTCACTACTTCGTAAAGACAGAGGAAAAGCTCGCTGCTTCCCAGCAGCATGAACTTCACGTGACCGTAAGAGCCCCTCGGCTTCCCCAAAACTACGCTTCTGCCCTGACAACTGGATAGCCTTCTGTGGTAGTTCATCCACCTTCAAAACGGTGGTGACTGCTGAACCGTACACGTTGCACTTCGGGAGGGAGATCATTGGCATTTTAAAATCAGATCTCGTCCGTTGATCTGTGGCATTTTTTTATAAATTCTGTAATTTGGAGGGCAGGGATGGCAAATGGATTGAGACATTCGGTGAGTGGGAATGAATCACCACCGACTTGGAAAACGTGAAAAAACGAATAGATGTTAGGCAGACATCTCCCGTCCATGTGGCCACATGAATGTCGATACCCTCGAAGTGGCGTATTCGATATCATCGATGCCGGCCTCAGATTTACAAAGAGAGCGAAACAAGAAAGCGGCGGGCTTAGCAGGGGCCAGAAAAGAAAGAACGTAAATACAATTCTTTAATATTTTATTTGTCACAACAACTCTACCTATTTCTTATTATTATTATTTTCTTTTATTCATTCGATAGGTCATATTGTGTCATTGACATTATTTATGTTTATTTTTTCTCAACATCTTTAATTATCCGAACATCATTAAAAAAAATTACGGGAAGTGATTTAGTTTTCCGGAATAGATGATTATATCATCAAAATAAAATAAAATGGATATAGGAATTTTAAAGAACAGTTAAATAATTGAGGAAATTAGACCGAATTTTTTTAAAGTTCATTAGATATATGAGGAGTGATTCTATTAACCCGGGCTAAATAAATAGCTTACTTAGCCCGCCTCAAAAAATCTATTTACAATAATTTTTTTTTATTTTTTTTATGTACTTGTTTATCTAAGTGTATTTAACATGTAGACCAAATTTTACTATTTTTGAATATGTTTATCTATTTTTTTGAGATTTTTAAACATCTATGTGTATATATGCATTTAAAATACACTTATT
>JAXCLR010000050.1:929814-966873 GCA_035584095.1 Annona squamosa | reverse complement strand
CCGATCTTGTCCCGACCCGGAAAAAAATAAGGGTCAAACTAGATTTTTGAAAGTTAGGGTCAGGGTTGGGCACACCCCGACCCGCCCCGACCCGCCCCGATTCCCACCCCTAGTTGTAGTGGCGTATCTTCTCCTCATAATTTATGTGGAAGCGTCCACTAGTTAGAATGTCAGAAAAATATTGTTAGGAAGTAATTTATGTGGAAGCATCCACTAGTTCGAATGTTAGACAAATATTATTAGGAAAAAAATTAGAGTATTAATGGCTTGTTGTAATACCAGTTGAGATTATATAATACATAAGTACCCATAAAAAACAGTAAGCTTTTATAGTATTGAGCCACTAATTATAAGGAGGCTAACAAAAATTTAAAAAAATTTCTCCAACGGCTTCGAATCTAAATAATAACTGAAAGATTTGATTTAGCACTCAAAAGTTTTTGGAAAAGATTAAAGTTTGGTTGCTTAAGTAAACCTTGATTGTTACTCATGTCATAAAAGAGCTATCGAGAAGCTTCAATATAATAGCCAATATTTAGTAATTTTTGTACTTTAGCATAAGCAAGTAAATTTTTTCTGGCCTATGAAATTATTGGATAAGTGAATTTCTTTTATTTCTAACCAACAGAAATAATAGTGTTTTTTCGTAACAAATAATAGTTCTAACCAACTTAAATGTTACTGTATAAGATGAAAATTGAATTATGATGGAATAGAATCTCACATCTTTGAAAAATATTTTTTTTATTTTCAAAAAAAAAAAAAAAAAAACCTTTCTGCATTGTCATGCCAATCTCGTCGCATGTAAGTCAATGTTATCAGAACCAAACAGGATGGGCCGATTCGACGGGTCCAACAGGGAGTCGGTCATAAATCCGGTTCATTTAAAGTTGGTCCAGTCTAATTGATAAAAACCACCCAAACCGCGGTCGAATTGAAATTTGTGGTTGGTCGTGGTTCAGCTGAGTTGTTGATTTCGTCCTTCCCCTTCCCAAATCCCACGCCTTACATATCCCAAATTCGACCTTGCCCCCAGCGATTTACCTTTCTCTCGCATCTTCCATTTTCATTTTTCACTCATGTTGATGATAGAAGCCCTGCTTGCATTGTTGCCATGTCTACCAGTCCCCCTCTCCATGTATTGTTGATCATCAACCTCTCCGACTAGCTCATTAGTTATCATCTTCCCCTCTTAGGCCTCGTCTCCTTACCCACTGATTATCGACTGCCTCTTGACCTTGCCACCTCCCCATTCCGACCTTCTTATCATTGTCTCCTTGCTTTCGATTCCTTTCCAACAGCTTTCGATTCTCCTCTTCCTTCTACTGATTTCCTTCTCCTTGCTTCTAATTCTCTGCTCCCTATTTCTGATTCCCTTCTCCTTGCTTCTGATTCTATTCTCCCTGCTTCTGATTCCCTTAATCTTGCTTTTAATTCTCCTTCTCTCTCATCTCTAAGCCTTCGATTCTTCTCTCTTGTCTTTACGGTGCAAACCCTGGCCAACAAAAAAAATTTTCTTTTTGAAAAAAAATCGAAACAACGACTCCAGCTTCTCTGTTTATAATTTCTGCCCACCCGTGTTTCCTTTACTCAGTGACTTCCAATTTCCAACAGCAGCTTGCAGCAATCAGCAAGCAGCAAATGTACACTTACAGCTAGCTAATCATTGTAGCGATTCAGAAAGTGTGCCACTAAACAACATAGAACTTGAAAATCGTAAATCACCGTAAGAATGTTGCTCTTCATTTTGCACTTTTCAAAATTCAAAATGGATTGGGTTGTTGCATTTTTTAGTAATTGATTTGTATTTTCCATTGCTTGCACTATTATAATTCATTCATTTGTGCGCTTATGTTTTCACTATGGAAGTGTGGATTAAATAATTTTATTATTTACTTAAAAGATTTATGATTACAATACCGCACGCAGTTCTTTTGATAGCCATATTATCCTTAAACAAACATGAAAATTAAGTTCTAACCCACAGGAACAAATGTAACACCTTTGTTGGTAGCGCAACAAATTCCAGGTTAAAACCTAATAGGGAAAGAGCTAATATTATGAGGAATCGTGTCACTGAATCAGGTCAGTTAATGAAGTTGATTTCTTCTAATTTAACCTTTTACATTTGCGCTTAAATAATTAATCTTTGAAAATTTTTATTAATTTTCTATGTGTTTTGTTTTGATGATCAGATTTTAATCAATAGACTTATGAGTTATGAATATATAAATTTACCAATATATCATTAATAAAAATAATTAAACATTTATAACATAATAAATTTCTCATGGTGAGATTTAAGGGGGTTATATATGACCGCCTCTATGTAACCTGGTTACATAGATACGGAGTCATATATATATATATATTTATTTATTTTTTTCTGTGTGGTGAAATTATGCATTTTGTTCAAAATAAGTCTCACATATACTTAAATGTAGTGATACTTTATACAATCATTTATCTATATATAAAATTTACAGTAAATGGTTTACATATTGAAAAAATAATTTTAAAGTTGTTATTTATATTAAACTATTTATTATATTAAATTTGTATCATTTTCGGATAGTGTACATATACAAATCCAATGGAAATAAAAATTAGTAAAGTAATAGAATACATAATTCTAAATATAATAGGTAAAGTAGATTATGATTTTATAATCATGTAAGTCTTATTTTGAGATAAATTACCGTAATTGTGTTTCATTTAAGCTGCAATTGAATATCGTTTTCTTTTTATATATATGCTCTCTGATTGACGTTTGCCTTTTATCTTTCTCGGTGCATCGTAAAACGAATTGATTCCATGCATGGTTACGGCCACCTCGTTTATAAATAGCTGCAAAAAGGCCCCGCTAGAAAGCCCACGAGGAGAGCTCAAAGAGGGAAGGGAAGAGGAGAAGAGAAAAGAAGGGAAAGAGAACAGCTACCCATGGTTCTAAACCGTTCAACGAAATAGCATTTGGTGATTACCGTCAAGAATTTTTACCAGCAAACTCTACGTCAGAATATATGAACAGCTCAGTCCTGTTATTAAGCATTCTCTGCGTTTTCGAGTTCGAGACACCCATAGACGACGACAGCTCGGTGATCATGCTACCCAGGGAGCGGTTCCTGCCGGTCAACAACCGCGTCGCGTCGATACTCATCAGGGACGAGAAGGGCACGCAGCGATGGAAGAAAGTAGAGATCATGCTACCCAGGGAGCGGTTCCTGCAGGTCAACAACCGCGTCTCGTCGATACTCATCAGGGACGAGAAGGGCACGCAGCGCTGGAAGATCATGTCAAAGTCCCCCTGTAGCACCCGTTACGGACGATACGATGGGTTAGGCTGCTGTCCTAGCCTTGAAAATTCTGGATCGTATTGAATGGGTTCATATCTGTTCTTCACTACCTCTGGAACAGCGACATGAGCTCGGAGTTTCTGCATCCTCACGAAATAAAATGATCAGTACCGACGATCTTTAAATAGTATTGATGTATAGGTATTTACCTATGGATTCGACGGCATATCGACTAGAACGAGATTATTTGCGCATGAATTGAGCCGCAGATTCGGCAACGTGATGGTAGCATATGTCACCAGGAGCTGCTAGACAGCGCGCACCTACTGTGCTACAGCCTCAACTCAACAAAATGTGTTAGTATTAAATCGAACAAAGCATATGAAACAGCTTAAACAATCAATAGATTGAACCGTTAATAGAGTCACCACTAATCTTAAAGAGGAGATCAGTTCTCGTTTTCATTTAACAAGGGCATCGGTCGTCTAGTGCTTGAATTCTGGTCTTCGAATTAAAACAGATATGGCAAAATCCATTAACCTAAAGCGGTTTACATGGGCATGAATAAAGAGAAATGAAAATAAAAATCTGAAGAAGGGGAGAGAAGAAGAGGGAGAGCTAAAAAAGCTAGAGCTAGAGGTTAGGAGAAGCCGGAGCGCCAGAGATTTGCTGCAGACTCCCGTCCTCCCCCTTTGAGATGCCTCTTCTAGTGTCCTGGAGCTTGGAGTTTGTCCCTCTATTTATAGAGGGGAAGTGGGCACGCGGGCCATGGGCCATAACTGGGAGTCAATTGTTGTTGGGCTTGTTGTTTTGTTGGAGTCTTTTGCTCCAAATGGGCTTGTTGTTGAAGTCTGATGGGTTTGTTGTTGTAGAGCCCACTTTTGTCGACTGAAACTGGATCTGGTGGGATGTTGCTGGAGAGCCCAGTTTCTGGATCTGGTGGGCTATGGAGGTAGAGCTCTTTTTTGGTAGGGTTGTTGGAGCTTTGCTCATGTAGGCCCAAGTTAGATAGGCTTAGAGCCCATTGGCAATTATGCTAAGTTGTTTTTCTTTGTCATTGGGCTTAGATCTATTAAAAAGACAATAATAGAGAAAAGGAAATGGATAGAAAAAGAGAAACTAAAACTCGTGAGTCTCCACCAACGAGATTGAATCTCTTCTTCGGACGCTCTTCAAACAGAAATCCTTTCCTTTCTCTCCTTGGCTACTCTGTCTTTGCCCTCTTGCTTTGCACAAATCCCTAGGTATAAGCTTAAACCTCCTCTAACTTCGTACGAAACACGTGTTGAAACACACGTGTACGGGGATCGCTCCATGGTGCCGTGACTCCAAATCTCTAGAATCTTGTCAACTAAAGGGCTTCTAACATCTTTCTGGATAGGGGTGAAGTAACGCCTAAGCCCCAGCTCTCTGGAAGCTTGTCAACTGAATAAAGTTCTGGAGTGTTCTTGTGAGGCGTTAGGTTGTTGCCTAAGCACCGCTGGTCAATGCCAAGGCGCCAGCCTACTTATTTCTTTCTTCTGCACATTTTTTCATCCCTTGTCACATTCACAATCTGTTAGCTTCTTGTCCTTTATGCAAAACCAGTTTGAAATAAATCATAATAACTCACATTTTTATGAGTTATTAAATCTTGATCCTGATATATGTGTATTTATTTGGGGCTTAAGGGAAGGGTGTCCACATCCTCATTTTCCTACGGGCTGATTTCCAACTACGACAATTATGTTAATGACTACTTATCAAAGGTAGCGTTGGATCCGCTCTCCGAGAACCAGCCATTGTGGGACATTCACATTATTAAGTACCCCACAAGCTGTGCCGCCGCCACGGTGGTGCACAAGCTGCACCATGCACTAGGACATGGCTTCTCTCTAATGGGTGCTTTGTTTTCCTGTCTCAAGAGAGCCGATGATCCATCAGTTACTCTCACCAACCCTGCTTATTATCGTAATAATAATAGTGATAAACTGGTTAAATCAAGAACAAATCGGGCGGTGGTAGACCCATCCAAGAAGGTGTGGAATGTTGCATCTGGGTGCTGGTATACTACCTCTGACTTTTTGGGAAGTGTGTTGCAAGGCACCATGCTTGGATATGATTTGACGGCAATACGGTCGGGAACTCCCCCCGAGGAGTTTGAACCTCGCCATCTTGTCTTCTCCCTGAATCGACTTCAAATCCAAGATCTCTGGAGTAAGTTCATTTTCTTAGAACATAGATTACAGTCTATTTTATGTATCTGCTTGAACAAAAGGCTTAAGTTTCTCATGCATGCTGCGTAACTAAACTTCCTTTTCTTATGAAAAGTTTTCTTGCCGTAATTTTTGCAGGCTTTAATATAACATCAAGTAAAAAATTGGTAAATTAGAGGGAGAGTTATTTTTTATTGTTATTGTACGATACGACGGGCACATTCAAACGCTCCCGCCTAAATTATACGGAGGGATTTGAACCCCATCTGCTGACTATTGGGCGATTTCCTCCCACGTAGAGGAAGTCACGTGTATTGTTTTTCTCTTCTTCTTTTCACTCACGCAAAACAGCTTTAGGGTGTGTTTGGTAATGAATAAAACTTTTGATGAAAAGTTTTGAGGAGTAAAAGTTGTCAAATGATGTGATATGATAGGGGTAATGATAAGTAGTAAAGAGGATAAAATTAAAATAAATAGGTTAGTCGTGTGGATAATTGTGTAGAAATGATTGAAAAGTAGGGTAGTTGTATAGGAAAATGTGAAAAAATAATTAAAAAATATGATAGTGATGAAGAATGAAAAGTTTTAGATTGAAAAGTTTTAAGTTGACATTTTTTATGGATTGCCAAACACACCCTTAGTTGCGGCGTTTTGTTTTCGTTAATTGTTTTTGTGGCAGTCATCTCCTTCTGGCATCAATAGAAAAAAAAAATCTACTGTCAACTCAGATTTTGTGAGATTCATTTTCCGTTAATTTTTATGTTAAAATCCATCTTTATGATAATGATGAAATCTTCTAATTTTGACTAGGGAAGACATTGCATTGTAATCTCATTATTCTATAGTGAAAGTTTTACTTGGACTGGGTCCCGTGGTTTTCCCCCTTTATTAAAGAGGGTTTTTCCACGTAAAATTGTGGTGTGTTTTTTGTGAGTTTAATTCTTAATTATTTATGATATTTGTTGTTTGAAATTAGTTATCCCTGTTTAATTTACACAAAAGGGAATAGTCTAAATTCTCAACATTGCCACATGGGCAGCGGTGTTGGGAGGGATTGGACCTAGTTAAACATTAAAAAAAATTTAAAAAAACAGAAAAATCATGGCTGCTGCATGTATTGTTGTACGTTCTTTTCAAATAACGCATGCATGTGGGACATGTGATCCAAACGTATGCGGGTTTTGTAACACGGACAGTGAATGACGTGATGATTGGGATCATATTCAATGTAATCCATTTGTACCACCAAAGGATGGGCCAGGTTTTGAAGGGCCACGAACGGATGACGGCATTGGTGGTACTGAACACAAGGATGGTAAACGGGCTCTGGATGAAATGCTCAAGAAGAAGACGTGGGGAAACCACTTCACGTTTCTGCAGATACCAATCCCTGCGTGCAGATATGCAGAGAAGGAGAGCCCTTTGTCATTCATGGCCGATGCCAAGAAAACCATCCAGAGAAAAAGGCATTCTCAGGGGACGTCTAAGAATGCAAAAGTTATAGAAAATATAGTATTTAGTAGGAGTAGAAAATGAAATATTTTGAAAATTGTGTGATTGAGATGAAATGATAGGGGTAAAGTTGGAATAAATAGGTTTGTTGGAAAGTAGTTGATGGGGAAAATGATTGGAATATAAGAGTAAAAGTGAAAAAATATGATAATTGATTGATTAATTATGTGCCTTGAAACCCGCGCCCTATCATTTCCCTCTCACGTTTCTCACACTCGATTCTCAAACGTCCCCTTACGCAATCTATCTCACTAGTACATTGGTACAAATATTGAGAAGCAGCCGTGATCCATAGGTTCATTTACACCTAACCATGTTATTATCATTATTAATGGAGATATGATCTTGTTTGCCTCGACTAACAAATGTTACGGTTATATACATTATTTTTTTAGAATGTTTTAGCAATTGTTTACATATATTTAATTTATAAATTAATTTTTACTTTTAAAAAAATATTTATATATTTTTTGAATTTTTAAATGCAAGAATATTTTAGCCATTTTATACCAAAGTGCCTTATTTTATTTGGATGAGGAACTAATCTCTCTTATCTCCATGTGATACATTATTCCCTTCACACTCCTGCTGAATTTAAGTAATTTGATTGTGTGACACTGATATCCATAATCTATGAAAATTTTAGTTTTAGCAATTAAAATTTTTTTGCAAAAAATTAAAATTTGATTGCTAAAGAAATCTTTTATTATGAATAATTGGTTGTTTATATCATATAACAATTATTATGAAGAAATGTAAATGTCAGCACAAGAGAACCTAAATTTTGCAACACACTTTTGGTAACACTTAAAACTTTTAGCCACAAAAAGCTTTATCTAGTGACATAAATAATTACTGTCACTAAAAACTAGCTTTTAGTAACAATAGCTTAATAGATGTTGCAAAATAGTAAAAATAGTGTTTTATTAACGAAAATTATGAATTATGAAAATGCTACTAATTTTCAAAAATTAAAAATAAATATTTAAAATTTTCCGAAAATGGTAAAAATCGATACATATATTAAATACACTTAGATTAATAGTTATATAAAAAAAATTTCAAACAAAAATAGAAAAATGGGCAAAATTCACCTCGGTGCATTCAGTCAGCGGCGAAAAAAAAACAAGAAAAAAGAAAATCATATGATGAAATTTTCTACCTAAGTCAACATATACTTAACAACATGTAACACATTTTTAATTGTGCTAGGTTAAGCTAACCATTTAAGCCTAAAGTTAAGATATTATTATTAAAGATGAATAATTTTATTAATCTGAGCTAAGCAAGTATCTCTTTTAGATCAATTAAAAAAGACTCGTTTACAACTTTTTTTTTTTACTTTTTCTTCATACACTCATTTATCTAAGTGTATTTAACATATAAACTAAGTTTTATTATTTTTGGATATATGTACACATTTTTGATATTTTTAAACATTATACCCATATTCAAAAATGGTAAAACTTAGTTTATATGTTAAATACACCTAGATAAATGAGTGTATGAAGAAAAAGAAAAAAAAAGTGTTATACATAAGTTTTTTAGAGCATTTGTTTAGCCCTAAGTAACAAGACCACTTCTCTTTGTGAAAAAAGTTGATTTCAAAGATGGAAAAACCTATACCTATACTTGTAGAAGAAATATTCCGTATTTATAGTGCAATTGCTTTAAAGTAGGCCTCACAAATCATAAAATTATAAGATATTCTGCCCATTATATTTAGAATTATATATCTATTACCATACTAATTTTTATCGAAATGGGATGTATATTGATCTCATTTGAAAATAGTATTAATTTAATATAATAAAACAATTTGATGTAAATAATAATTTTAAAATTATTTTTCAATATATAAACTATTTCTTACATAATTAATGAATAAATAATTGTATAAAATATTAATATATTTAAGTACATAGAAAACCTACTTGGGGCCAAATGCTCCGTTTTATCTCTTCAAGGGAGGTCCAACCATGGTTGCACGGCCAACCAGTTTCGTGGTACTCCTCTCCACCATCCCCAGAATCAAAGCAGTCATGGCTGCTATACAATTCTAGCATCGTCAACAAAATCTCCCCCTTTTGCCATCAATCAGGCTAGTTCAATGCCTCCATCTTCGATCTTCTGCAAATCTCGGTCGTCCTCAACACCTCTACGGATTTGGCAATAAGATCCAATCGATCGCAACTCCTCTCTCCACCTTCCACAACAGCCACGATCCAATCGTGAACCATGAAAATCGCATCGCCCCATCATGCTCTTCAAATCTGATCGTATCTCCCCGTCACCCTCTTCAAAGCAGAGCATCTCAATCACATAATTTAAGCCGTCCAATCCAGTGATCAGCAGATACACAATGGCAGGCAGACAGGCAGCGTAGCGAGCAAACCGCACACTGCGCAAGGTGCACGTACAGGGTAGCGTCCTTTACTAAGGAGCAACAAGGGTGGTGTGTATCCCAAGTCGACATCAATCCAAATGAGTTTAGTTGGCCATCTCCAAAATCCAAGTCGATCGTCTTCATTCATGGAAATATGGCCGTCGATCGTTCATGAAGTTTAGCGCTAACATACACTGCCAAGGTCGTCTTTTCGCTGGTCTCCTCGACAAATAAAGGTCACTACTTGCCGCAAATTCCCATCCAAGCAGGTGACAAATGCATGACGCTCGTACCAGCCCGCACGCTAGCAGCAGTCCAGCAATGGATTTGTTAGCCTGTGTCAATCTAATTCAGCGTGATAAAATTAAAATAGATAGATTAATTTTATAGATAATTGTATAGAAATAAGTTAAAAATATGGTAGTTGTATAGAAAAATATAAAAAAATAATTAAAAAATAAATTAGTTATGAAAAATTAAAAAAATTTAACTTGATATTTTTTTTTATTACTAAACACACCCATACCTAGCTTTAAGCTATAAAGTTATGTCTGCGCATCCAAAATTAAATGAGAAAAAACAGAGTCCTTTGAGGCGAGACGTGTGAATGAATGTACCTAGCAGTCGAAAACAACGTGCAACTAACAAGACGAGTGTTCCGTAGAAATAAAAATAAAAATAGAAAGAAGAGAGACAAGTGGGAAAGAAGCTTGCCTGTAAGTTGCTTTCCATCCATAGGCCTGGCAGAGCAATGTCCCATTCCATTGGAAACGACGTCTGATGCCATTCGTCCTGATTCAAAACTGTCACTGACCATGGAAGGAAGCTGATAATATCAGCTTCCGGCATTGAGAACGCCACATGCACGCTAGGGTTAGGTTGACCAGTTACACACCCCAATTTTACAGATAATTAGGGTAAATATTTTGACCAAATGAAATGAAGCACGTCAGGATGTACCAATTCAAAAAGGCAAGATAGATGAAGTATATTCTGAACTATAATGGGTAAATTATTTTCATAAATTATATGAACTATTTATATGAATGTTGTTTTGTTGGATAAATATATTTATTTTTATGGCTTATTAATATGAATATAATTTTTGTTAATATATGTTTAAATTCAAGTTATCCTATTCACATATTTATCAATGAAATAAAATAGGTTATCTATGTCTTTTATATCTTAGCAATTTAGCAATTTTAATTATAATTTAAAATTTACATCAAATTTTTTTTATGGTTGATACACATATTTATCAAGGTTAAATTGTAAACGAAATTATTTAAAAAATTTTACTAATGTTTTGTTATGACAGTTGTATTTTACTTATTAAATAGTAAAATAATTAATCATTTAACATTTAAATTTGTATCAATGAGTTTATATTAATATGTATATAAAATTTTAAACTTTGACTCGCTTTTTCAACTTGACCTGTTGTCTTAATACTAACCTGAAGTTCGTTTGAAAATATATTAAAAAAAGGTAAAAGGCGGACCAACCTTGTCCTAACTTGACATAAAATATAGGGTCAAACAAGACTTTTTAAATGTAGGTTAGGGTTAGGCACACTGTTACCCGCTTTGATTTTCACCCTTACGTGCATGACACAAAGGTGTCAATTCTTAGCGAGCAAAGTGGAGTCACATATATTGTGATATATATTTGGTTGAGCTAAATACACTCGGATGCACTTAGCTTTAGTACTTCAGAGTGAAAGTTACTAATCATAATTAATTATGGTTGTAACCTTGAACGATAAGTATACATCCAATGGATAGTTAAGGGCACGTTTGTTAAAGTGTAAGTGTAGGAAATCATGGGATTTAGTTTCCTTAGACTAATCATTGCTCTATCAATCATATTATTTTTCTCACTTTTACTCCTATATTCCAGTTATTTTTCCAACCAACTATATATAACAAATCTATTTATTTCAACTATACTCCCTATCATTTCTTATCAATTATATATTTATCAAAATATTCTCTTTTCTATTTCTCACCATTTCTTACAATTCTATAATTATACATATTACTAAACGTTCCCTAAATCATTTGCATGGTCATGCAGCTTAATATATGTTTAAATGAAAAAGAAAAAAAATTATGGCCAACTAATTAAGAGATAGGACAGAGTTCAATGAACGTAGCTTAGTGGCTGTTGATGACCTCGACCAAAGCATAAGTCAAAACTCATTAATTTGAAGTGATGTCCGTCATAAATCACAACATGACACTAAAAACGACCTAGCCAAATTAAGGGTTTGTTATTTTTATTGCAGTTACGTGATGAGGTGGGAAACCGTGGGTTCCCAAGCCAATCACTCCGACTAATAATTAATATTTTTATTTTTATTTTTATATTTTAATTATTTTTCTCATAAGCAACCTCCATTATATATATTTATTTCAATTTTACCCTTATAGATTTGTATCAATCATACAAATTCTAAAATATTTTATTTTTCACTCGTCAAACCATCTCACCATCCTTACAACATTTCAATTACCAAACATTTTCAGAGATTAAATCCTTATATGATATAAATAATATAATAAGAGTTCATCAACAAAAGGCATGACATATCATAAGCATCTAGCAGTAGCAAGGCAATAGCTCAAGTTCTCCGTGCTCATGGCCGAAAAGTAGGTGGCATGGCTTCAAGTCCCATTTCATATGGATCGAATTTCAGATCGCCTCCTGGCTTAGGGCTTATTATAATTCCCCCCCTATGGGAGTTTTACTAGTCTCTCTTTCTCCTGGTGTGTAATGGTTATAGAATATTTTTTCCATGGTGGGAGGATGGTAAATGTGTTTGATTTTAATATTAGTTATTATATTATACACATAATTACATATACCAATAAAAAACAGTAGCAAGAACGCAACGCAATCAATAATATTGCAGGCTAGCTAGTAGATTAATTAATATACAAGAGTTTCGGGAAGCCATTTAGGGACAAGCAAATTTAAGCCGGCTCCAACCAACTCGATCCTTGAACTATGCTGAACTTGGCTTGAAAATATAATTTGAGAAGCAAATTAAGCTAAGGCCAGTTCATTTGGTTTTCAGGCCTGTGGTCTTCTCGTCCCACTTACGTAACCGTAGCAACCTCCATGCCACAAACGTATATATGCACCATTCGACGGCCTCTTCCATCAAATAAACGAGGAGTCAGGAATTAAGCCCTTTCCGTTCACCTATTGTTCCTCATGGAAGTCATCATCAATATAAACAGATTTTGCAAACTAATAGTTACGTAATAATAATAAAAAAAATCAATCAATTAGCAGCGGGCAATCCGAAAGAAAAACATTCAAATTAATACAGCTGACGCGGCCTTTAATTTTCCTAATCACCTACGCGTATGTTCACGTATGCACGTGTGAGATCTATGTTCGTTCATACCTGTGGTAGCCCAATCATAGTACTGAAACAGAAACTAGAAACCCTAAGCGTTAATACAACCCCCAAGCTGAATTTTCTCTTTGGGTTCAGTCAGACTCGAGCTTCCCAAACTCGGTTCTTCAAGGAAGAAGTCACGAACCAAGCAGCCTGCACCCCAAATAAATATTCAACAGCTACTATTTGTTACATCTTTATATACCATAAGTTGACCAATATATATTCAAATAGACAGAACAGCTAGTCTATGTACACTTTCTTCGTATTATTAACTCTATGCACACTATCTTCATAGAGGCCCGGTTATATGCAATATATTGTATATACGCTTTACTTATAGTATTCATCTTTTAATTTATTTTTATTTATAAACATGTTTTGCTAAATGTATTTAATTCATATGCCAAGTTTTTCTATTTTACAATACTTTTACATATTTATTCTTTATTTTCAAAATTATCAATTTTATTGGTATATAAATCATTTTTCACTCCTCAAAAACTTATGTATGTTTGGAAAGTGATAAAACTTTTGGATAAAATTTTTTGGTGTAAAATTTTTGAATTTAAAGAAAAGGATATAATATAACTTCAGTAATTATGATAACTAAAGATAATAAAATTAAAATAAATGAATTAATTCTATGGGTAGTTGCATATGAAAATATAAAAAAATGATTAAAAGTAAGGCAATAGGGCAAAATGAAAATTTTAGATTGAAAGTTTTTGTGATATTTAAACATGCCCTTGATTTTTAAAACTAAAATAAATAGGTACAAGTATTTGTAAAATAACAAAACTTGGTATATGGATTAAATATATGTTTTTTTGAAGTGAGGATTCAATACATTTAAGAAAACGTTTTTGTGAAGAAAAAAAAAATTAAAATTAAAAAATAGATATTGTAAATTAAGCATAGATACAACATGTTGTGTATAATCAGGTCTCACCTTCATATTATTGTTTACTTTTTAAAAAAATCGCTCTCATTTTTTAACGTCTTCCAAAATTAGTCCTTGAAGGGAAAATGCCAAAAAGTTTTTTTAAGCTCGTTGGTTGCAGAAAATTACATTCTCTTCCATTTAGGTCGTCAACCGTAACTCTTTCCTTGGACAATTTATTCTAGCCATTTAATTATAGGGCCTCAATTCTTAGAAAGGGCTTTTAAGGAAAAAAAGAATAGAATCAAGGGTATTATAGTAATTTCAAGACTGAGTGCATTTGATTTTTTGATGAAATTTATGTGAAATACGTACAAAAGCTCAATCTATTTCATTTATCAACTACTATATGTATATGCAATTATTCAAATTTTGATATTTTTAAAAAACATTTACGTTGAAAATATTTTTTTATTAAGATTTCATTATAATTGGTAAAATTGAGAAAATATTTTATATATCAAATATATATTATGTCATTTAAAGTTTAGGTAGATTTGGTACTCTCGAGAATAATCGTTTCTATATTTATTTTTAAAATTTTGAAAGTTTATTAATTTTTTAAATTTCTAGAACAGTACTAAATCTAACAGCATTTAGCAACATTTAATAAGATCTAACGATATTTAACAACTTTTACTATAATCTAATAGAATCTAACTGTATCTAATAAAATCTAACGACATCAACGACATATAACAATATCTAACTTTTATTGTACATGTTTTAGTTGTAAGTTAACAATCATAATATACATTTTATTATTTATAACATTATTTATGCATTTGTTACATGTTTTAGAGCTTCGTTAATAGGATTTTATAGATTTACCTAAATCTAATAATGTCTAACAGCATTTAATAACATCTAATAGAATCTAAAGATATCTAACAACGTCTAAAGACATCTAACAACGTCAAACAACATCAATAATATCTAACAATGTCTAATTTTTAATTAAAATGTTAATATGAATTTAACACCGGTAATATGTTCTTATGCTTCTATATGACATTTATACTTCAAATACATTAATTAAAACTCATTTAATAGGATTTAATTCAATTTATTTAAACCTAACTGTATCTAACAAGGTCTAACGATAATTAATAACATTTAATAACATCTAACAATTTCTAACATCTAACGATATTTAACAATATCTAATAGAATCTAACAACATCTAATTTTTATAATTAATATGATAATCCTAATTTAACACCGGTAATATATTCCTGGGGTCCTTATTAAGTCATTTATACCTTAAATACATTAATTGAAACTCATTTAACAGGATTTGATTCAATGTATCTAAATCTAACTGTGTTTGACAGTGTCTAACGATGTCTACCGGAATCTAATAATATATAACAATATTTAACAATATCTAATAGAATCTAACAATATTTAATTTTTATAATTAATATGATTATCGTAATTTAACACGGGTAAAATGTTCCTAGGCTACTACTTATGTCATTTATACCTTAAATATATTAATTTAAACTCATTTAATATGATTTAATTCAATTTCTCTAAATGTAACATCATCTAATGATATCTAATAGGATCTAATGACATCTAACAATGTTTAACAACATCTAACTATGTCTAACGATATTTAAATATCTAATAGAATCTAACAACATCTAATAAAATCTAAATTAAAATAAATATATATTTAAATTAAAATTAATCAATATAAAATTATCTTAGATAATATTATTATAATTTATGTAAATTCAATAAATTATTAATTTGAATTCCTTTGTACTTGCGTTGCTTAATTTTTTCTTTTTCTTTTTTGATTCGTCGGAGCCACTGCTCACGGGTAGATTCTATTGCCAGGGGATTTGATACCCGACAGCTGGTGCCGGAGGCCTCATGCGCTACTGATTGGCCTAAGGCCCTAGTCGCATAAACTTTCAAATCATAAAATATCTAAAATATTATAATAATATTGGCAGATGCATACCAGTTGGCCTAAGGCCCTAGCACAAGAGGCCGCTCACGGCTGCATTTCTACTGTAGTCACTTGTAAATCATAAGGAAGAGTGATTCTATTAGCTCGGGCTAAGTAAATGATCCACTTAGCCCACCTCAAAAAATCTATTTACAATAATTTTTTTTACTTTTTTTTTCATATACTTGTTTATCTAAGTATATTTAATATATAGACCAAGTTTTACCATTTTTGAATATGTTTATCTATTTTTTTGAGATTTTTAAACATCTATGTGTATATATGCATTTAAAATACACTTATTTTCAAAAATCTAAAAAAAATATATGCACATTTCCAAAAATGGTAAAACTTGGTCTATATGTTAAATTGAGTGATTCTATTAGCCCGGGCTAAATAAATGGTCGACTTAGCCCACATCAAAAAACCTATTTATAATAATTTTTTTTTTTACTTTTTTTTCATGTATTTGTTTATCTAAGTGTATTTAACATATAGACTAAATTTTACCATTTTTGAAAATGTGCATATATAACTACATAAGTACGTGTAGAGGAATGTAAGTAGGAAGTACATGGTTAAAATATTGAGTAGAAATAATTGTTTACTTTACTTTACTCTTTAAAGTACACTTTTGTCACGTGTCTTATCATCCAAATAAATGAAATAAAAAAATTAGAACTGTGCCATTATTTATAACTATGTATTTTTCGGAGACCAAAAGTTACTTTTATTGAAATTTTGAATGGCAGCAAGAAATCAAAAATTCACTAAGTCAAATGCTAACAGCAAATTTCGCATCTTAGTTAAACAAATAAAGTTATCCTCGTGGTTGGATTGGAAATAAACAAAACTTGTCAAGATTTAGAGAGTTAAAGAATTTTTTTAATTCGAAAATTGAGCTAATCATGTTTCAAGCGGCCCAAAAGGAATCTTAAATTAACCTGCAATGTCAGATTCATAACCAGCAAGAGCAGATCCATTTCTCATTCACTTTATAGTTAGGGAGGCAGTTGAAACTGCCAACTAAAAGGGTTGACATTGAGGCTCATATCTGTACTTTTGGCAAGAGGTTTACCATTTTTTTAAAAAAAGAAAAAAGAAAAAAGAAAAAAGAGTGGTATGATAGAGATGAAAATAATATTTACAAATAAAGTGATGGTATAGAAAGATGAAAAAATATTAAAATATAAAATATAATAATAAAAAAAAGTATAGAAATCTCCTGATTTACAAATGATCCCGTAAGAAACCAATCCCTCGTGTCAAAGAGGAAGTTGTTTTCAATACATCACAACAAATCCTACCTTCTGCATAAAGTAAGTTAAAACCACTTATAATTTAAATATCTTTATATTTAAAAATTCAAAATAAATATATATCGAAAAATGATAAAATTTGATTTATAAATAAAATATAAGTAGATTAACATTTTTATAAAAAATTTAAAAAAGAAAAAAATATATTTTTGGATTAGTCAGGATAATTAATTTACTTGCTTAATCTTAAAATTAACTACTAGAATTTAATAAAGGATCCCACTTTCATCAAATCGCTACACAAAAATTTTTTGTTGTGCGTGGGTTTAAACTTTAAACATAGCCCACTTTGGTGAAGCAGTGAAATCACTCCATTTATTGTCTTTAAAATCATTTATTCTTTTAGAAAATTAAAGTTCATCTAAATAAAAAATGTGAATAACCTCCATTTGGTGTTTCAACATATTTTTAATCCTTACAACTTACGCAAATAGTCAATATTTTAATTTTTTAATCATGGCATTAATTTCAATCAAAAGAAAATAAACCTTTTTATATGTTATAAACATTATAAGAGAAGCGTAATTACTCATAAAAAAAGCGTAATTGTTCAATAAGTTTTTGTACAAATAATTTGTTTTATTTCTTATTAGGTTTTTTAATACGTAAAGTGTTGACTGTATTTAGTTATGATGACAAAATTTAGATATCTTAAAATCTTTTATATACTATACATTCTATTGACTTCATGCCACCCTCAATAAAATTAAATATTTATAACATATAAGTTTCAAATCAAAGTGATTTTTGACATCATAAATATATATTAATTTATATTTTAGATGGTTTAGATGTAAAACAATTAAAAATAAAACCAACCATTTTTATATACCTCCTATCCTACAAAGCGCTTGTTTTTAATCTTTTCTCAACAATATATATCATTCATTCTCCCATCCACCTCGGTCGAGCTATTGGGAGATAATTTTCACCTAAATCAGGCTTCGTCCAGAAAATAAAATCATTGAGCGTATGGCATCCTAGGTGGGGATTGGTCATTGCCGTTAACAGCTCATCTTATCCTAAACTATTTAATATATCTTAAACCCTAATTTATTTTAAAAACCGCAGCTCTAACTTATTTAATTTAATAAACTGATTGACGGATTATTAGTAGGTTGTATTGCAAATGATTTGAAAGTCTAGACTTTGACAAATAATAATCTCATAGAGAAAGGTGGGAAGGTGTTTTTGGTGCAAAAGAAATGAAAATATAATAGTAACAGAAAAATAAAATTAGGACCACAGCAGAAAAAAAAAATAACCAAAAGGGTTTACACATACATACATATATATATATATATAACTTTAGCAGAAGTTGATTTCATGCACCCACGTGCACTTAATTTCGGTGCACCCAAGTGCACTTATCTTAATATTTTTTTGAAATTTTTTTACAAGATCGTTAATCTAAATACAACATATCGGAATACTTCTATTAAATCAGATTCCATAAAAGTATTTTGTAAAACCCTTTTCATTTTTGAAATGTTGGTCCTTGATGAAAAATCTAATCCATCTATTGTATTTTACACCATTTGTTTAGCTTGGAGACAAGTTTCATCTCAATCCAATATGTGGATAGGTCACATTTACTCAAAAATAGGTATATTCATGTGTAAACCATCAACAATGCTTAGATCCATTCACACATACATTAAAATGTAACAATACGTTATAACATCATTTATCTACGTATTATTGATATTTTAGATGGTTTAGATATTAAAAAAACTATTTTAAAGTTAATATTTTAATATTAAACCATTTGATTACGTTAATTTTACACATTTATAGATGAAACTTATGTACAATGAAATTAAAAAAATAAAAAAGTTTTCGGAATATTATAAATAGTGTTAAATATAATGGATGAAATGAATTTTCTATCAACATCAAGATTTTAAAAATGGATAGGGTTTCATGGAAGAGAAGTTTCATCGAAGTGTCCTTGTTTAACATGTGTATCAATTTTTATCAATTTTGGAGATTTTTAGATATTTGTTTTTAATTTTTAAAATGACATTTTAGCAGTGTTGTTAGAACCGGACCGGAACGGCGTCTTCATCTCTTCCAATCAGCATTCAGCGACAACAAAGCATCGACTTGTCCATTTCTGGAGACAAGCAGCGTCCTCCTTTCCATTTCCGGCAACTAGCAGAGCAGCAACGTTCGATTGGCGTTCGGCGACTAGTAGAGCCGCGATCTCTCCATTTCCGGCGACGAGCAACGACTTCCTTTCCATTTCCGTTGACTAACAGAGCAGGGACATCCGATCGACCATGAGAAGCCCCAAATCGACAAAAGAAGCCCCAATCGGTGACCTCCTGCTACGGCGCTGCCCTAGCTCACGATGTCTAGGCGTCTTCATCTCGTCCTATCAGCATTCGACGATAGCAAAGCAGCGACCTCTCCATTTCCGGCAATGAGCGGCAACCTCCTTTCCATTTCCGGCAACCAACAAAGCAGCGACGTCTGATCGGCGTTTGGCGACCAGCGGAGCCACGATCCCTCCATTTCCAGCGATGAGCAATAACGTCCTTTCCATTTCCGGCGACAAGCACAACAGCAACGTCCATCAGAGCTGCGTCATCTCCATTTTTGGCTACTGCATTAGTGCATTCTGGTCCAGGGGAATATGAATGGGAATATCTAATCTTTTACCGAGACTGGTCAAAAATATTTTTTTTTGTTTTTTTTGAAAAATATTTTTATAAACATGTCAATCTAGTTATATTTAATCTATAAAGTATAAACTATTTTTTGACAGGTTAGAAAGAATCAGTGCTTGGATATCTATTGTTTACATTAAGTAAGGCCTACTACATGCCAAATACGGAATACTAGCTAATAGGTTAGATATACTAAGAAATTCATGTTTAGAGATTTTTTAAATCTTGCTATTAATTTTTTCTACAGGTCAGGACATGATCTAACATATATATTTAGGATTTATGAAAATATAATTTCATCAATATATTTATTTAAAATTTAAAATTAGTTTAATATTTATGACATCATAAATATGTCATGCTGATGTCATCGATTCGAACCAGACCAGTTCATTTTCCAGTTCAATCACCGGTTCGGTTCTAACAACATTGCATTTTAGTAATTTAAAATTATTGAAAATGTCACTGATTTAAAAAAAATAAAAAATAAAAATCTAAAAAATTCTAAAAAATGATAAAAATTTATACACATGTTAATACATTTAGATTAATAATTTTATAAAAAATATTTAAAAATTGGTTAAACACACTTAATTGCACTGAAGCTAAGTGCACTCGAGTGCATAAAATCAATTTCCAACTTTAACAGGTTATACAAGTTAAATGAATTAAACAGGTTTAATGGTTTATTAAACGAGTTGACAAATTATCAAAACTCAACTATAGTTTATTTATTTAATTAAATGATTAAACAGGTTAGAAGATCATGACCCATTTATTCAAAAATCTCAACATAAACTCATTTATAAACGAGTTAAATAAGCAGGTTAATAAGTTAACCACAACAATTAACACCCCTAGTGGGAATGGAATGAAATGCACCATTCCCTCTTCTTGCCACTCAATTTTACTTTTTCTTGTTCGCTCTTTATTATGATTTGATATCTTAATTATCTCATTACTTTTTTTTTCATTTTTATTCTTGTGCTTTCATTATTTTCTCATATTTTTTCATACAATTATCCAATCTATTTCTATTTTATTTTCACTTTAAACTTATCATATCACATCACTTTCTTACATTAAAGCCCTAATTTAGAAGAAACCAAACAACGATAGCTTCCCATCAACGACGCCATGAACAATCTTCAAAAACAATTTTGGAAAGTACACATTGGATCAATCGCAATAAATTGAAGCATCTATTTCCATGGACAAAAGCACACAAAAAGCTTAATAGCCACGAAGGAACTTCTTCCCTACCCTAGCAAGGTTGATTGAGAAAATATGCTTGATGCCCAAGAGAACGGGCGATAGCACACCAAAACATCCCATGGTTCACCAATTTTGTCGCAGCTACCTGAAATTTGAAATATCTTTTCTGCAGTTAGTCTTCTGATATTTGTAATGATGAATGGAATTTTCTTCCGGTTGGTTCAATCATCTTGTTGAGTACCGACCATCTGTAGCGTCTCCTGCTCTAAATCATAGATTTTGTCCCTCATGCCCTCCTTTGAATACGCCTCCATCATAATTGAGTAAGTTGTCAAACTTGGCTGGAAATGCCTGTCCTTCATGCGCTTGAAAACTCTCTCCATCTCCGTCAAATCCTCTGCTTTTGCACATGCATTGATCACTGCATTATAGAATGAGGTATTTACTAGCACCTCCATCTTCTCTGCCAACTGAACACTGCTGACGACCTTATGGTAGAGTTGTGCATTACTATAGCCATTGATGAGGCAGCAAAATGTCTTTGTGTCTGGTTTCATCCCCTCTGCACGCATTTGATCAAAGGCGTATTCCATATGCTTTGCATCTCCCACATCTGCAAATGCCTCGATCACATTATTGTAGGTTGAGGTCGTCCATGGAAATGATAGCTTGCGCATGTATTCTAAGACAGCAGTCATTTTATCATACAGCCGCTTCTTCCCATATGCGCCAATCAGGATGTTGAACGTCCGAGTTTCAGGCTCAATTCCTATGCTGCGGAACTTCTCATACCATTTTTCCATTGGTTCAATATGACCTTTTTTGCTGAAGAGGCCCAGGATAATGTTCATTGTCCAGACATCAGGTTTGCATGTGCTACTCTCCACCATTCCAGACAATATTTTCTCCATCTCATCAAATTTGTCAGCCCTGCCATAGCCTCCCAAAACAATGTTTTGTGTAACTGTATTAGGAGTTATCAGGCGTTCAGACATTTCTTCATAGATGGTGTCAACCAATTCAAAGTGTGATGATTCTACACAAGCCTTCAAGAGTGAACTATAGGTGAAGACATCAGGCTGACAAAGTGGAAGAGTCTTCATTTTATTGAGGACAGCAAATGCATCATCAAGGAGATTATTGCGACAATATGCAGCCAGCAAGGCTGTGTACAACTCTGCATTAGGTTCACACCCTTCTTCTACCATGGCATCAAAAAGCTTATGGGCAAGGTGGGGCTGCCCAGATTTTCCAAGGAGGACAATAAGCTTCATATATGTCCCTTGTCTGGGTTGGTAGAATGGCTGCTCCTTGAGCATCTCAAACACCTGCACAGTTTATTTAACATTCATGAGCATCTCAAGCACCTGCACAGTGCATACAGGAATTTTAGTTTTCCTATTAGTTCATGAGATTTGTAGTTATTGAAATTGGAATGCAAATACCAGGAATAGGCAGGAACATCATTTTAATGGACATTATCCAAGGGTAGAAGACAAAAAGTAGATTTCTTCCTTTTCTTCTGAGCTGAGGTCCTCTCCCTTTTATTTATTCACGGCTTTTTGTCCTTGTACTCTTTTTATTCACTAATCTAACCAAATGGACCCCCATATAATTGCACAACAACTTATGTGTGAAAACGTGAATAGTAGGCCTTCCAACCAAGAATCAAGGCTGATGAGAAACCCTATAACTAAGTCAACATAACAAGCAGATTTCTCCTAAAAATCTTTCCTTTTACCTAATACCTAATGCAACTATGTGATCAGACTTATAGCCTACAGAAGCTAATGCAGAAATCACAGTAATAAGTCTCAATTGATGAACAATCATAGCTATCAAGATAATGGGAATGCTTCAAACAACTGACTCTTGCATAAAAAAAGGGCACATCAGGGTGTGCATTCTATCAAAATCATGCTATGATTTTTCGGACCACTAATTCAGACTGAACATAGCAAGGCAGGGCAGGGATTTAGCAGAAAAAGAGACCTAGGACTACGATTAATGGCCTGGGTTGTTGAAACATGCTATGCCAAGTAGAGGTCTCATAAAGGAACTGAATGCATTGCAAATTGTAGTAATAAATGGAAAAATGGATAAGAGTCTTTCCTTTTTGGAGTAATCATAATTACAAGTGGAACAAAAGTGAAGGGGGAAACCCTACAGTAGAACCCAAATGTTTATCTGAAAAAATTGAGAGCATAGAGTAACAGAATACCTCAAGTGCCTCTTCCCATTGCTTCTTTTGAATCCTTTCTGCCAGGGTTTCAGTTATAGTGCTGACCCATGCCTTGGCAGCATCTTTTTTATCCATTTTCTTCTTCAGGTTCCTTATTGGCGGCCTTGGTGAGCGAGGTAGAAATGTCTCTGAGATTCCAGGGAATTTGCCCTCCTTCCAATGACGCGTCTTCACGGGGGGCATTTTCTGCCTTGGACGTGGCAGGCTGGGTGAGGATTGGACATCTTTTCTTGGCTGATACCGTGAGACAGCATGAACAATATGAGGCTTGTTCTTAATGTGATCATTCTTTATTGTGGCAGCATGCATAGGAGAAGAAAATGATAAAGACCAGGCAGACATTGCTTGTAGAACCTATTGATAAAAAGGATGATCAGAGGTCATGTGGCAGCGTAAGATAAAATGTCCACAGGAAGCACAATCCAAGTTGCAGAAAGTGAAAATTTCCCTCTTCAGATCATATGTTGATGCCTTGCTGGTAGGCCTGACTTCAGTTGATTACTGATGCTCCTGTTTGCGTAGAAATCTACAAGTTAGTTTCTTGGAAACTCCATAATGTTATAAGGCACACTTGATCAGGCTTTTCCTAAGAAAATTACCCACTTCAAGACATTCTCAAGATTCTTACGGTCACATTTTTACTTTTTCTTGCAATTTATTTCTCCGCTCATATCAAGGAATGATAAGCCAAGATGTGTCTGATGCAAAATAGGCAATTAACACCCCAACCAAAAAGGGGTGACTTGGCAATGTCCGGTAGCAAGCATAGATGGAGGTTATGTACTAAAAAGACATCCCGTTGTTGGTTAAGCTTATCATCGAACAAAATCCACGCGAGACAAATAAACACTCACGAAGCAGAACACTCTTGGATTCTGGGTTTTGTATATGGAATCGAAAAACAACATCCAGTAATTCGACCCCATTACATTCAAGAACTGAAAACCTCTTTTAATCCCAAAATTCAAAAAAGAAAAGAAAAAAGAAAAAAAGCTACAGAGTGAGAAGTGATAATTCAACGAATGCTACGACAACTAGTAGAAAAGAATAGTAGCAGAGGAAAAGGGAACAAAATCGACGCTTCGTAGAAGAAACGAGAGCAAGTATGGAGGAAAAGGAAAGAAATTCATACACAGTCAGTAGCAGCAAGACTGGAACCCTCGGCTTGGAAATGCCGCCAACCTCATCTCTTCCCTCTTCCCTCTTTCCCTGGCACACTGGTTATCTAGACACAAAAAGCCTATTTTGGAATGGAAGAGAGATTCTGGCTAAAATATCTAAACTGATGTGGTAAGAACCGAACCGGTTTTGGTCCAATTGTTTCTAAGAACCAGTTTGAACCGGTCTATTACTAATTTGTCTGCTCGTACCAAGGAATGATAAAGCCAAGATGTGCCTGATACAAAATAGGTAATGGACACACCAACAAAAAGGTGTGACTTGGCAATGTTCCGTAGCAAGCAAAGGTGGAGCTCGTGTAGTACAAAGACAACTCTGTTTTTGGTTAAGCTTATCATTGAACAACATCCATGCAAGCCAAATAAACACCCACTTTGCAGAACACTCTTGGATTCTGGATTTTGTATTTGGGATTGAAAAACAACATCCAGAAATTCGACCCCATTCCATTCAAGAACCGAAAACCTCTTTTAATCCAAAAATTCAAAAAAGGAAGCAAAAGCCATGGAGGGAGACGTGATAATGCAATGAATGCTACGACAACAAGTAGAAAAGAATAGTAACAGAGGAAAAGGGAGCAAAATCGACGCTTCGTATAAAAATGAGAGCAAGTACCGAGTAAAAAAGAGGAAATTCATACGCAGTCAGTACCAACATGACTGCTATGGTCGGCTTGAAATGTCGCTGACCTCATATCTTCCCTCTTTCGTTGGCACTCTGGGTAATGGGCATCCAGAGACAAAAAGCCTACTTTGGAGTGGAAGAGATACTTATGGCTAAAATATCTACACAGAAAAACCTCCTTCTCGAGTGATAATAAAGATGTAATACAGTCTTTACATATAATCCAACAGATTGGATTTTCTCAAAAGAAGTTTTTGTGTTTTCATGACTTTGGTTCACATTTTCAAGGGTTTTTTGCACTTTAAACTCTTCTAACTTTACTTATTTGTATTTTAAATTTCAAAGTTGGTCGTTTGCATTTTAAACCTTGAAAATTTAGTTCCTTTGTCAAGTCTTATGTGCAAAAACTTATTTTTTAATTTTAAAATTTTTTTATACCATTTTTAATCTAAATGTATTTAACATGTTATCAAATTTTACTAATTTTGGAGATTTATAGGTATTTTTTGAATTTTTAAAAAGTGTATTTAATGTGTGTATCAAATTTAAAATGTCATTATTTTTAAAAATTCAAAAAAATATCTATAAATTTTTAAAAATATTAAAACTTGATACACATGTTAAATACACTTAGATTAACAATTGTATAAAATTTTTTTGAAAAATAAATAATGCTAAATATAAATGACGAAACAAACTTTCCATCGATTATTAAGATATTAAAAATCAAGAGAGTTCTATAGAAGAGAGGTATTCTATTTACAAAACTTTATATATGCTTCTATATAATTAGGTTACAAAAAAGTCATTTTATGTAACTCTCTCCATTTTTAATGTATCCATGATTAATACAAAATTAAATTCATTCATTATACTTAACATCATTTGTGTACTTAATAGACCAATTTTTCTTTCAATTAAATATGTACATAAGTCTTATTTGTTTAAAAATAGATATATTCATGTATAAAATAAGAAAAATGCTCAAATCCAGATCACGCCCCTTGAATTTCTTAAATTTATGCTTTCGGTCCTTAAGTTTTATACTTGGAGCAGACAACTTGAAGTTTAAATGTACAATTTTGTTCGTTTACTAGCCTAGCGTGAAATTCTACTATTGTTAATTTTGTTAACTTGAAATGGCCAAAATTCATTTTTCATAATTCAATAAATATTTTGTTCAAAATTTAAAATATTTTTCTAGCCAAAAAATCCATAAAGATGGCCCGAAAATATTTCAACTACATAGATACATACTATTGAAGGTTTGAATAAAATTAAATAAACAACTTTTTAAAAGAAATTAAATAAATAACCGTCTGACGGGTTCATGGTATTAGTAAGTGCAAGTGATTAAACGAAGTTATTTCTGTTTTATTCGTTTCTGGCAGCAATTGCAGATTATTTTAAGCAGCAGTGACGGTGCCTTAATTAATTAAGTTCGACTTAAAAGAAAACGATATTATAATATGTCTGAAATGAAATTTATTTTTGCTTTTCAGCTTTCTCTTCGTAACTTTTCCTTTTCCTACTTTTCCGGTATATCTCTTTCTCCAACATTAATTATGTGAGCTCTATCTTAATTATATATACATATGAGGCCATAATCCTTGGCTCCTTGCGGGTTGACAGACACATCAGCTGTGACAACTTTCGAAGGCGCCATGTCTCATTTGCCCAACAACCCACATGTCTTATCAAACGCTCAAGTAGAGATTGATGGTAACATGGGGAATAATCGGCTTTTGGATGAATCCGACCTCCCCAATCTTCCTTACCTCCATTGCGTTCTCAATGAGACTCTGAGGCTGTGACAAATAGCCCCACTCCTATCACCCCACCGGTCGTCGGAAGACACAGTGATTGAAGGTTACGAAGTTCCAAAAGGCACAATGCTAATTGTCAACATGTGGGCTATTCATAGGGACCCTCATCATTGGGAGGATCCAAACCAATTCAAGCGGGAGAGATTTTGAAGGCATGGAATTAGGTGGAAGGATGAAAGCAGAAGGTTTCAAGTTCTTCCCATTTGGGAGTGGGAGGAGGGCGTGTGCAGGTGCTGGCTTCGCCATGCGAGTGCTGCTGCTGGCATTGAGCATCCTGATTGAATGGGAACGCGTGGGAGAAGATGAAGTAGGCATGGACTAAGAAGCAACCACTGGAGGCAGTTTGCGAACCACGCCAGCAAATGCTCGCCATACTTTCTCAGCTCCGAATTGTGAATTAATTAATGTCAATGTCTGGGCATATCGTCATGATTCTATAAGCCAGATGCATGGCTCAAAAACATATTTTCAACAAAAGTTTATGAATTTTTTCATAAAACTGTTATTCTATTTATATATATATATATTTATCATTTTTAAAAATATGTATAATTTTTTTTTAATTTTAAAATAAGGATATTTTAGTAATTTTAAATGACTAAAATAGTTTTATATTTTTCATCCAAAAAATACTTTTATATTTCAAATTTAAGAAAAATATATAAACATTTTCAAAAAATTCTAAAACTTTACATAAGTATTAAATGGACCTAGAATAATTCTTTTATAATAAAAATAATAAAAAATCTTTTAAAAATATGTTTATTGTTGCTCCTATGCATCTGAATGTATTAAATCATAGGATTGGCGGGTTTCATGGGGTGCGGCTAGACACAAGTTACCAAAACCTATGTCATATAGGGGAACAGAAGAAGGAAGGATTGTGATCTCAAGAAATGAGCCCAAATGGAGTATTTTTGGCACAAATGGTTTCATTGGAAAGTTTGGGCCCATGTGATTGAAGTAGGTTTGATAAAAAAAATATGCACGTTGAAATTTCCTATCTGGCTTTCAGATATAAGGTATGTAAAATTTATTTTACACATGTACAAATTGCAATAGATCTAACATGTTCCTAATTTTGACTTGATAAGAGAGTTTCTATGGCTTCTTAACGCAAAACAGCTTCTCTTCTTTTGAATTTGGTATGTCCATAGGTTGTTTAGCAGGTCATGCGGATCACAAGTATTCCCCATCTGAGGACAAAATGTCAACACTAGATCTAATATAAAAAAAAACTCTTGTTAAAGCAAGAATAAGATCTATTATATAAATCTATCACGGTCTGATTGCTCAGTTTCTGAAAAACAAGTGAGGTTTGTTGATTTTGCTGGGTAGCACGATAACTTAACATAAAAGTTTATGTTGAATAAAAATGAGAAGATGAAAATAATTTTTTTTATAAAGAAACCAAAGTAAAATTACTTAATCCTACATTTCAAGTCATCCGCTAGTTGGAGATTATCCATAGGAGATAAGTATATTTTTCAATGATTTTTTAAAAAAATTTCAATGAAAATGATTTTTATATATAAAAAATAGGATAAAAATATTTAATACTAAATTTCAAATCATCGACCACTTTGAGATTATTCTTATGGGGCAAAAATAGAAATTTTTAGTGGGACAGATGACAAATGACGAAAAGCAACACTCACGGCAAATACGAATTCCGCTGAAGGTCGAGGAGCTTGGCTGTGAAATAAAAAATGGCGCGCATTAACGCAGAGCTGGCGGATCTCCGGCTATCAAAGCGCCGCCTGCCTCAAAACAAACACACGTCTCGTTTTTTTCTTTTTTCTTTTTTCTTATTTATTTTAGTGTGGGTGTGTTTCTAAAGTAATAAATTTTTTGGATAAAAAACTTTTATGTAGAAAATTTTCAATTAGTAGAGAATAATGTAATATGGTAAAGATAATTAAAAGGAGTAAAGAAAATTAAGTTAAAATAGATAAGTTAATTTTGTGAGTATTTTTTGTGTCAAAATTTTTGAATTTTGTAAAGAAATGATGTCATATAACAGGGATAATGACGAAAAGTAAAAAAAATAAAGTTAAAATAGATAGTTTAATTGTATGGATAATTATTTTAAAATGATTGAAAAATATGGTAGTTGTATAGGAAGATATGAATAAATAATTAAAAAATATAATAGTTATAAAGAGTGAAAAATTTTAAATTTTAAATTTCTTGTTATAAATAAAAATTACTAAAATTTTCTAGAGTATATTTGTTTCTAACTAAAATTTTTTCACTTAAAACTTTTTAATTAAAAAATTTTCACTCTTCATTACTTATTTTATTTTTTATTATTTTTCACATCTTCCTACACAACAATCTATTTTTAATTATTTATACATAACTAATCTATCTATTTTAACTTTATTTCATTTACTTTTTATTATTTCCCTTTTTATATTACATTATTTTCTATCAATTTAAAAACTTTTGTACTAAAAAATTTTCATTTAAAAATTTTATCACTTCTAAGACACATCCTCAATTTAAAGCATTTTATTCTCCGTAACTATTTTATTTTTAAATTATTTCTTCACATCTTCCTATAAAATAACCATACTATTGAATCATTTTTATACAAATACTCGTACAACTAATATATTTATTTTAACTTTATTTTCTTTATTTCTTATAATTATCTCTATCATATTATATCATTTTTTACTAATTCAAAAATTCTTATACAAAAATTTTTATTCAAAAGTTTATTCACTTTGCTCACACATCATTAGGAAACATTTAGTAATATATTTTTTTGTGAGATTGTGGGATTAGATGGAGAATGAAAAATAAAATATTTTAAAAATTTTATGATTAACATGAAATGATAGGAGCAAAGTTGGAATAAACAGGATTGTTGAAGAATAATTGTAAAATTGAAAAAATAGGATAATTAAATGTATAAATAATTAGTGGAGAAATGAAAAGGACGGGCAATGAGCATTGAGCCTCAATGCTTTCGGATACATATATTTATTTTTTATTTTTTTGAAAATTTTTTATACAAATGTTAATCTAAATGTATTTAACATATGTATCAATTTTTACCATTTTTGAAGATTGTTAGATATTTATTTCGAATTTTTAAAAATCAGTGACATTTTAGATATTTATGAACTTGTTACTAAAATTATTTTGAATTTTAAAAATTCAAAATAAATATCTAACAATCTCTGAAAATGGTAAAAATTGATATACATGTTAAATATACTTAGATTAATAAGTTTATAAAAAATTTAAAAAAATAAAAAATAAGTATATGTGTCCGAGAGCACTGAAGCTTAATGTTGTTAGGAGCACTGGATCAGAATCCGGCATTTTCAGTCACATCCCATCCCAATCCATCTCAATTCAGGCTACTTCCCTCGTTTGCAAGCCGTGTACGCATTTCTAAGGTGTGTTTGGGAATGAATAAAACTTTTGATGAAAAGTTTTGAATAATAAAAGTTGTCAAATAATGTGATATGATAAGGGTAATGATAAGGAGTAAATAAGATAAAGTTAAAATAGATAGGTTAGTTGCATAGGAAATTGTGTATAAATGATTGAAAAGTAGGGTTGTTTGTATTGAAAGATGTAAAAAAAATAATTAAAAAATAGAAGAGTTGTAGAGAATGAAAAGTTTTAAATTGAAAAGTTTTAGGTGAAAACTTTTTTTCATTAACAAAGCGACGCACTTTGTAGCCATTTTTTCAACCGCACATGTTTTATGCTAAATATTATATGATTGAATGATGACTAATGGAAGGGAATACCTTCGTGCTCTAATAATCTTTTATTATAAATATCATTTTTATTTTAAGGGACATTTGGTATTTTATAAGTGCTAGAGACCGTGACATGTAGCGGGGCACATTTCATGATGCAGTCCTTTACTCTCCATTCTAATAATTTTTCTTTGCAATAATATTGATTATTTTAATTTTATATCTGTTATTTTTTATCAATTACATAAATTTTAAAATATTTTATTTCTTATTTCTCACCTCGTCCTATGGCCTTACATAAAATCAATTAACAAACATCTCTTGACTTTTTTCTTTCATCATCTGCGACGTTTCCATTTTTTTAAACCGCACTTTTTTTTTTTTTTTTTTATCATCGTACCGCACGTTTTATGCTAAATATTATATGATTGATTGATGGAAGGATGGCTGACTGATCCATGATTGATAGGAGGGAATACCTTTTTACTCTAATAATTTTTTATTACAAATAATACTTTTATTTTAACTTTAGTAATATTAATTTTGGTACGCATGGGAACGTTTGGGAATTAAGAAATATAAAATGAGATGGTAAATTTTCTTCCATAGATGATTTAACAACTTAACAATCCTAATTTTCCAACTTATCCTAATATGCCAATAATTTTTCCTTTTAACTACCTTATTTATTTCAATTTTACATATATAATTTGATATTAAGCATGCAATTCCGAAAGTACTCTTTTTTTCATTGTCATCTCGGGATCTCGGTTGCATGCGCCCGGGATGACGCGTACACTTATTTTTTTATTTTTTTCAAAAATTTTTTAAAACTGTTGATTTAAGTGTATTGATTTTTAAAAATAAAAAATAAAAAATTAAAATTTTCCAAAAATAGTAAAAATTTATGTACATCTTAAATAGATATAGATTAACAATACTATAAAAAATTTTAAAATTTTTTTAAAAAAGTGTATGCGCCCGGGCGCATGTAATCGGGGTCCATCATCTCATACCAAAATTTCACCCGTTTTTAAATTCTCAAACGTTACAATTTTTAAAATATTTTCTTTTTAAATATTTTAGCTCAAAATTGCACAAAAAACAGCACCTGAGATATAGAAAGCAAGACATGTTTCATGCACTTTTAATTCTTATTGGAAATCAGGGATCTAAAAAATTATAACTAGATATCTTAATTACTTAATTATTCTTTTTATTTTATTTTTCATATTTTTAACTACTCTATTTATTCTCGCATTATAAGAAAATTAAATTTTAGCAACACTATAAAAAAATAACCTTTAGCAACACTAAGATTTGTTATTATGGGTGTATTTGTTTTTAAATAAAACTTTTCCATCTATACAAATTAACTGTCCACGATTATCTAATTTTTTAATTATTTTTCATATCTTTCTATACGAATTACCTTACTTTTCAATAATGTATACATGACTACTTATACAACTAATTTATCTATTTTAACTTTATTGTCTTTATTCCTTAGTATTACCCTTACCGTATTACATTTTTTTTCATTTTGATTACTTTTATACTAAAAAATTTTCACCTAAAATTTTATTACTTCCCAAATACACCATATATAGTAATTTATACTGTCATGTCATCATAATTGAATCACTAAGTTAATTATAAAAGATTTTAGTAACTTTTTTAATGTTTGATCTACACAACTAATGTTTCTATTTTAATTTTATTATTTTTATTTCTCATCATTACCTCTATCATATTACATCATTTTTTCATTTTAACTACTTTTATACCAAAAAATTTTCATTTAAAAATTTATCACTTTCTGAACACACCATATGTATTAATTTATATTGACATGTCATCATAACTGAATCACTAAGTCAATCATAAAAGATTTTAGTAACTTTTTTTTAACATTTCACTGCTGAAAGGTAACCTTTTGCAACATTCATTAGATTAGTATTGCTAAAAATTATTTTTTAACTATAATAATTAAGGACATCAATATTTATGCGAGCAAAAAACTAAACTATTTTTATTTATGTCACCAATTTTAAAATTCTTTCATTCATATCTACACTTTCCAAAATCTATTTCCCTTGTTCCCAGACTAAAGATTATGGATATATTTACAAGTTAAATAAATTGTAAATATACAAGAAATCTCGGCCCACGGTTAGGAAGTATTTGATAATATAATTTTTTGTGACACTCTAGGATTAAATGGAGAATGAAAAATGAAATATTTTGAGATTTTTGTAATTAATATGAAATGATAGAAGCAAAGTTGGATTAAATAGGATTGTTGAAGAATAATTGTAAAATTGACAAAAATAGAATAATTAAATGTACAAATAATTGATGGAGAAATGAGAAGCATGGGCATTTTCAGTCCCAACCGATTCTCAATCCAGTCTACTTTCCTCGTTTGCACTTTGCAGGCCGTGCACAGCATTTCTAATCCACATGCGCCTCTGCACGTGTTTTATGCTCATGTTTTTGCAGGGGAGGCAGAGTAAGGATATGCTTCGTACAAGGTAAGTTGTGGGAATTGTGAGATGGAATGGAAAGTGAAAAATAAAATATTTTAAAAATTATGTGATTGATATGAAATGATAGTGATAAATTTGAAATGAATAAGTTTGTTATGAGATATTTATAGAAAAAATGATTAAAATATAAGAATAAAAGTGGAAAATATGATGATTGGTTTTAAGATGATGGATCTCAAAAACCGTGTTTATCATGATTTTTCATCCCACATTTTCCACGAACATTACCAAACGTGCCCTAAAACATGGCAAGTCACTTGGCTAATTTTATATTCTATCATTTTTAATTCCGTATTCACCAATAAGGGCACAATTAATGCTACTGGCACAATTATTGAGCATGAAGCGGCTGGGGATTGACGACAAAAATATGCGTCCTGTCATGCAGCATTTAACGGAGACAGTTTTATATGCTATGGAAAATGGTCACTGAGTTTTCAACGTTCCCTACAGCAAAGCCAGATTCGAATTCTGTAGCACCTCTTATTGAGTTGCCTCTACTGGATAGGTGCAAAGGTGATAAGGGCGGTTCGAGAGGGCCCTTGATCCTGTGCTCCCTGGAAGCATGCTCTCAAGAGCACGCATTTATCTTTTTTTTTTTAATTTTTTTTATAATAATATTAATCTATATGTATTTAATATATGAATAATTTTTTATTATTTTTGGAATATTTTAGATATTTATGGTATTTTAGATAATTTTAAATTATTAAAATGTTACCGATTTTTAAAAAATCAAAATAAATATATAAAAATATCCTAAAATGGTAAAAATTAAGATATACGTTAAATACACTTAGGTTAACAAGTTGATGAAAAAAAAGTTGAAAAAAAATTTCAAAAAATAAGTACATGGTGCGGTTCAAGAGAGATGAGAAAGTCTTTCTCTCCTTGTCGCTTCTCCATCGGTTGCTCTTGAATTCACCGCTGTGACTCTGAAAGTGCAGTGGAGTTTCTCTGTTGGAAACCATGACATGTAGTAGAGCGCATTTCATGAGGTAGTCATTTACTCAACATTTTAATAATTTTTCTTTGCAACAATCCTGATTATTCAAACTTTATCTGTGTTATTTTTTATCAATTATATAATTTTTAAAATATTTTATTTTTTACTTCCCACCTCATCATTCTATTAACAAACATCCCTTGCTTTTTTCTTTCATCATCTACCACGTTTTCATTTTTAAACCACACGTTTTTTTTTCTATTATCGTACCACACATTTTATGCTAAATATTATATGATTGATTAATAGAAGGGTCGCTGACTGATCCATGATTGATGGAAGGGAATACTTTTTTACTCCAATAAATTTTTTTATTACAAACATTGCTTTTATTTTAACTTTAGTAATATTATTTTTCATACGCGTAGGAACGTTTGGAAATTAAGAAATATGAAATGAGATGGTAAATCTTCTTCCGCGGATGATTTAAAAACTTAACAATCCTAATTTTCCAACTTATCCTGACATGCCAATCATTTTTCATTTAACTACCTTATTTATTTCAATTTAACATATATAATTTGATATTAAGCATACAATTCCCAAAGTACTATTTTTTTCACTTTGACGTCGTCCCAAAATTTCACCCATTTTTAAATTCTCAAAGGATCACAATTTTTAAAATATCTTCTTTTCAACTGTTCACTTTATTTCAAATTTGCACAGAAAACAACACCTAAGATATAGAAAGCCAGATACATTTCATGCACTTTTAATTATTATTGGGAATCGGGGATCTAAAAAATTATAACAGGATATCTTAATTACTTAATTATTTTTTATTTTTATTTTATATTTTTAACTACTCTATTTATTCTCACATTATAAGAAAATTAAATTTCAACAACAATATAAAAAATAACTTTTAGCAATGCTAAATTTTTTTATTGTGGGTTTGTTTGTTTTTAAATAAAACTTTTCAATATAAAACTTTTAACTATCTACAGTTATCCAATTTTTTAATTATTTCTTCATATCTTTCTATATAAATCACCTTACTTTTAAAATCATTGCTACACGGCTACATATATAACTAATTTATCTAATTTATCTTTATTCTCTTTATTTTTTATCATTACCTCTATCATATTATATCATTTTTTTCATTTTGATTTTATACTAAAAACTTTTCATTTAAAAGTTTATCACTTTCCTAACACACGAAATGTAGTAATTTATACTACCATGTCATCATAATTGAATAACTAAGTCAATCATAAAAGATGTTAGTAACCTTTTTTAATGTTTCATCTGCACAATTAATTTTTCTATTTTAACTTTATTATCTTTATTTCTCATTATCACTTCTATCATATTACATCATTTTTTTTCATTTTGACTACTTTCATACTAAAAAATTTTTATTTAAAAATTTATCACTTTCTAAACACTCCGTATGTATTAATTTATACTGACATATCATCATAATTGAATCACTAAGTCAATCATAAAAGATTTTAGGAACTTTTTTTTAATGTTTCACTACTAAAAGGTAACCTTTTGCAACATTCATTAGATTAGTGTTGCTAAAAATTATTTTTTAACCATAATAATTAAGGACATCAATATTTATGTGAGCAAAAAACTAATACTAAATTATTTTTATTTATGCCAACGATTTTGAAATTCTTTCTTTCATATCTATATTTTCAAAAATCTATTTCCCTTCTGCCAAGACTATAGATTATGGAAAGATTTACAAGTTAAATAAATTGTAAACATGCAAGAAATTAAGCTCGGCCCAAACTGCTAATTAAATTAATAGCGCTTACATCTCTAGGAGCATTTTTGTTTACTCAAACTCATATAACTTGAAAATCTAACGATAATAGTCAAAATTGGCATGGATGAAATTTATTTTTAAAAATCATTGGCATAAACAAAAGACTTTTAGAATTGTTGGCATGGTAATATTTTAATTTTTTTAGTAGCATGAATTTTAATACCTCTAATAATGATATATGTTGCTAAATATTATTTTTCGAGATATAAAATGCTCTGTTGGCAAAAATATATTGCAAAATATTAGTTTTCTTGCAATGCTACTTGACCTCTATCATGTTGTATTACTTTTACATTTTTAAAATTATTTTTACGCTTTGAACCCATTACCACTTTAGGTGAGTGATAATTTTTTATGGTATTTATAATAGCGATAATTAGGGCATGTTTACGTTAGAGGTCTTAAGACATTTTTTTGATAGAGGACTTGAGACTTAGATCGGAATAACTTTAACATCAATGACAAAATAAATTTATTTTAAATAACAGGAAGAATGAAAGTGCTCAAGTCTTCAATGGATCAATGAAACACAAGTATTTACCAACATATACGAGAATGGAAATTATCATTTCACAACTTTGGTATCGCTCGCTGGGGCGTTAATCAAATGAGGGTCTGATGTGGTTGACTGAATTCAATTTGAGGTAGGTTAGGGTTTAGATGTTTGCGGCTTACCAGTCCATTTAATGATATGACCTATTTAATTCATTTAAATAAATGGTTAATTATCGGTTGCCATCAATCCATTCAGCTCGTTTACGACTTGTAAGGTACTAGAATCAATATTTATTTTATTAATAAGGCATGATTATTTGTAATGAAATCAATATTATAGATAAAAATAAATATACAAATTGTCTTTTTAATTTAGGTTGTGTTTGTTTAGGGTAAAAAAGTGTCAACTAAAAATTTTCAATCTAAAACTTTTCACTCTCCATAATTACTCTATTTTTTAATTATTTTTTCACATTTTTTTATACAAACTACCTTACTTTTCAATCATTTTTACACAACTACCCATACAACTAACCTATCTATTTTAACTTTATTCTTTTTACTCCTCATCATTACTCTTATTATATCATATCATTTTCTATCGATTCGATAACTTTTACTCTACGGGTGTGTTTGTTTAGGGTAAAAAAGTGTCAATTAAAACTTTTCAATCTAAAACTTTTCACTCTTCATAATTACTCTATTTTTTAATTATTTTTT
>JAXCLR010000050.1:904420-916913 GCA_035584095.1 Annona squamosa | reverse complement strand
GGTTTATAGATTAAATATAACTAGATTAACATGTTTATAAAAATATTTTTCAAAAAAAACAAAAAAAATATATTTTTGACCGGTCGGAAATCACCGACCGGTCGTAAAAGACCTCTGTTAAAAAAATATTTTAAAGTTATTATTTACACTAAACTACTTTTATATTAGATAAATCCTAAGTTGGTAGACTAGATTTGAAGTGTATGTGATCGTGGACATTGAATTTTGGATTGTCCTTGCAATTATGCATTTTATAGCTGTTGCCAATAGTTGTGTGGGTAATGTGTCTTAATCAGACAAGAGAAAAAATGAAATCAAATAAAATCAAATGAAGAGCCTAAAAGTCTTCTAAAAGTGAACTCGAGGCTACAGTACTACACGATCAATTGCTTCCAACACCAATTATTTGCACGATCTTCATTGTCCAAAACCAGTGAAGCGAAGTGAAGTTACATTACAATTAATGGAGCATTTGACCCAAAATTTGCTCTACATGTATTCAAATGTGTTGATACTTTATACGATCATTTATTTGAATATAAATTTTATAGCAAATAGTTCACATATTAAAAAACCACTTTAAAGTTATTATTTATACCAAACTACTTTTATATTAGACGTATACTAAGTTGGTAGACTAGATTTGAAGCGTATGTGACCATCAACATTGAATTTTGGATTGTCCTTGCCAATTATGCATTTCATAACCGTTGTAACTAGCTTTGTGAGTAATGAGTCTTATTCAGACGAGAAACGAAATGAAATGAATAGCCTAAAAGCCCTCTAAAAGTAAAATAGGGTGACAGTACTACATGTTCAATTGCTTCGAAAGTTAAGTATTTGTGTGGTCCTCACTATCTGAAACTAGTGAAGTGAAGTAAAGTTGCATTATAATTAACGGAGCATTTGGCCCAAAATTTGCTCTACATGTACTCAAATGTGCTGATACTTTATACGATTATTTATTTATATATAAATTTTATAGTAAATAGTTTACATGTTAAAAAAATCACTTTAAAGTTATTATTTACACCAAACTACTTTTATATTAGACATATCCAAAGTTGGTAGACTAGATTTGAAGTGTATGTGATCGTGGACATTGAATTTTGGATTGTCCTTTGCCAATTATGCATTTTCTAGCTGTTGCGAATAGTTTTGTTGGTAAAGTGTCTTAATTAGACAAGAGAAGAAAAGAAATGAAATCAAACGAAGAGCCTAAAAGTGAACTCGGGGCTACAGTACTACATAATCAATTGCTTCCAACACCAAGTATTTGCATGGTCCTCATTGTCCGAAACTAGTAAAGTGAAATTGTATTATAATTAATGGTGCATTTGGCCCATAATGGGCCCCACATGTACTTAAATGTATTGATACTTTAACAATCGTTTATCTATATATAAATTTTATAGCAAACAGTTTACATATTGAAAAAACCACTTTAAAGTTATTATTTATACCAAACTACTTTTATATTAGACGTATCCTAAGTGGGTAGACTAGATTTGAAGCGTATGTGACCATCAATATTGAATTTTGGATTGTCCTTGCCAATTATACATTTCTTAGCCGTTGTAACTAGCTTTGTGAGTAATGAGTCTTATTCAGACAAGAAACGAAATGAAATGAAATGAAATGAATAGCCTAAAAGCCCTCTAAAAGTAAACCTAGGGTGACAGTACTACACGTTTAATTGCTTCCAAAGTTAAGTATTTGTGTGGTCCTCACTGTCCGAAACCAGTGAAGTAAAGTGAAGTTGCATTATAATTAACGGAGAATTTGGCCCAAAATTTGCTCTACATGTACTCAAATGTGTTGATACTTTATACAATTATTTATTTATATATAAATTTTATAGCAAATAGTTTACATGTTAAAAAAAACTACTTTAAAGTTATTATTAACACCAAACTACTTTTATATTAGACATAGCCTAAGTTGGTAGACTAGATTTGAAATGTATGTGATCGTGGACATTGAATTTTAGATTATCCTTGCAATTATGCATTTTATAGCTGTTGCGAATAGTTTTGTGGGTAATGTGTCTTAATCAGACAAGAGAAGAAAAGAAATGAAATCAAATCAAATGAAGAGCCTAAAAGCCCTCTAAAAGTGAACTCGGGGCTAGAGTACTGCACGATCAATTGCTTTCAACACCGAGTATTTGCATGGTCCTCATTGTCCGAAACCAGTAAAGTGAAGTTGTACTATAATTAACGGTACATTTGACCCATAATGGGCCCCATATGTACTCAAATGTATTGATACTTTGACAATCATTTTTCTATATGTAAATTTTATAGCAACCAATTTGCATATTGAAAAAGCCACTTTAAAGTTATTATTTACACGAATCTACTTTTATATTAGACTTATCCTATGTTGGCAGACTAGATTTTAAGTGTATGTCAATTAACGGTGCTCATTGAATTTTGGATTGTCCTTGTCAATTATGCATTTCATAGCCGTTGCAACTAGTTTTGTGGGTAATGTGTCTTATTCTGCCAAGAGAAGAAATGAAATGAAATGAAGTGAAGGGCCTAAAAGCTGTCTAAAAGTGAACTTGGTTACAGTACTATACGTTCAATTGCTTCTGATATGATTTGCATGGTCCTCACTGTCCGAACCTTCGCTGCGTCTCTGTCGCTCATGAGCTCCTAGGCCTACCTCCTCTCTATCCGGGTGTCCTCTACCTCCTGAAAATTAATATGACGATAGTATTATCATTGGAGGGTATTAAAGTAATTAACTTAGAATGATCAATTTAGAAAGAACTATATTTTTCCCATTCAACGGCCCAAATTTAAAATTTTCGACTTTACTGGAGTACTGTTTATGGTGTATTGGCTTGGGAAAATTTCCCTACCCTTTAATTTTTAAATTTAAAATTATATTTTTTAAGATTTGAACATTTATCATGTTTAAATTTTTTTATTTTATCATGCTACTAAAAATAATGTTCATCGGAAACTTGTATCCGATGAAAAAAACCTCTTTTGGGAGTGAATATATACCTATAAAAATCTTTAAAAATATATAATATATACAAGTTTGAAGTACATATCTTCCCAAGTTGATAAGCGTTAACACCACTATTTTTGCAAGTGGAAACTGGGCATCCGGGACTTTTATTCCCCTAAGTTAATGGTTTGTCCCAATTGATATTTGGAAGCGTGTGGTTTGTCTTGCTAATATTTGAAAGCTTTTATGGCCTTTCAATTAAAAAAATTATAAGAATTATCTCATAACTTAATTAGTAGATAAGTTTGAAATATAATATACATATTCCAATTAAAAAATTTTGATATAAATATAATTTTTGGAATCTTAAATAAATATACATAAATAATAAATATGATATATGATGTTGTTAATTAAAGAAACCATATATAATATTGAATAGATGGAAGTCGAGCCGAGCTGAGCCAATCAAATGTTTACATGAGTATGATAAATTATATAGAATGAAGAAAAATAAAGAAGCGGATGTAACCCTGAGTTGACGTTGGTGGGTTGCGGTTATATGCACCGCTGTGCACTTAGGTTTGGTACACTTGGGTGCATTTAATCTTTTTTTTAATTTCTTTTATAAAACTATCGATCTAAGTATATTTAACATATGTATAAATTTTTATCATTTTTGAAAATTTGAAGATATTTTTAAAATTTTTAAAATCAATGGCATTTTGGAAGTTTGAAAATCATGAATAAGAAATCTATTCAATCTATTATATTTAGAATTATTCACCTGATTAGCATATTAATTTTCATCCAAATACAATATATGTAGGTGTTTCATCTTAAAATGGTATACAATAGTATCAAATAGTTTAATGTAAATATCAAATTTAAAATGATATTTTCAATATCTAAACCATGTGCAAATACCTATTTTAAAATTCTTTTAGAGAACTTTTTTATATAACTGTAAATCTAAGCGTATATAACATGTTGATCAATTTTTACTATTTTTAGATACTTTTAATTTTTTTTGAATTTTTAGAAATTAGAGACATTTTTAGTAATTTACTATCGATTTTTTAAATTTTAAAAATCTTCAAGAATGATAAAAATTGATACGCATGTTAAATACACATAAATTAACACTTTTATGCAAAAATTTTAAAAATATATAAAAAAAAAATAGATTAAATGCATTTAGTGCACTGAACCGAAGCACACCGAGTATAAAGCCCGGATCCCGGAAATCTTTTACGGCAGCCATGGGGGTAATAAAATCAAAATTATTTTTAATGTGTGACTCTAATCCAGGTCGGCACGGTGTGAGATGTCCATTACGGCAGGGGTATCCGGGGAGGGATATAAAACCGTAATATTACTACAAGAAAGTGGAGAGCATATGCTGCCACTTTTTTACGGCTAAAATTCTAATTTAGTTGTGTTTGATCAAATGTATATAAATCATACATTGGTTTGCAGCTTAGGTTTTATTTTCTCCCGAAAAAAAATATTGTAAAAATGACTTGGGACTTCATTGTAATATATATATATATATATAAAAGGACCTATATGATTATCATAAAAAAGAGGACCAATATGCAAATCCCCATTCAATTGGTGGTTGTGGTTTGTTGCTCTGAAAAATGAAGTGCGTGGAAAACTAGCCGATAGATACTCCATGCTTCTACTCTTTCTTTTTTTTAATGACAAGTTGACAACTCCATGCTTCTGCTTGGTCTGTTGTAGTGGAGAGGAGAGAACATGGAAATCTCCATCATTTCCATTTTCGTAGCTTTTCTTGTTTTCTCTCTCTTGCTCTCTTTGATTTTTTCCAATATTAGAAAGTGGTGGATTGTTTTGAAGGACAATCTTCCACCATCACCACCTTTACTTCCCATACTCGGCCATTGCCATCTCCTCATCCATCCCATCCATCGCTCCCTCGCAGCCCAGGCCAAGCGCTACGGCCCCATTCTCTATCTCCACTTCGGATGCCGCCCTGCACTCCTCGTTTCCTCCTCCTCTGCAGCTGAGGAATGTCTCTCAACCAACGACATCGTCTTCGCCAATCGCCCTCCATTGACAGTCGGCAAGTACTTGGGCTACAACTACACCATGATCTTGTTTGCGAACTACGGTCCCCACTGGCGAAATCTTCGCTACATAGCCACCTCTGAGCTCCTCTCTCTCCATAGGATCCAGATGCTCTCTGCTTCCCGAAAACGAGAGATTCGATCGCTGGTGAAACTCTTGTATCAGGAATGCTGGGGGCAGGAGGGCAGGAGGGTGGTAGTAGAGCTCAAGTCCAAATTTTCAGAGCTCACGTTCAACGCGTTTCTCGGAGCAATTGCAGGCAAACAGTGGCAGGCGGGGGATGAGAATATGGAGGATAAAGAAGAGGGGAGGAAGTTCGGCAGGCTGATCCAAGAGGCCATGTTTCTGCTTGGAGTTGCGGATTATGCGGATTTCTTTCCATTTTTGGGGCGCATGGATTTTGGGGGGATTCAGAAAAGGATGGCAAAGGCGAGTCTTGAACTTGATGAACTTTTGCAACATCTGATAGACAAGCACCAAAGGATCAGGCTGATGAAAAAGGATGATTTATCATCTCCTAAAGAAAGTGCAACTGACATGCAGATAAGCTCACAGACACTGATCGATGTTCTACTCTCGCTGAGACAAACAGAACCTGACCGCTACAAAAATGATATCATCAAAGGCCTAATCTTGGTATTCCTCTCTCTCTCTCTCTCTCTCTCTCTCTCTCTCTCTCTCTCATATGCAAAGATTCAGTTATTGATTACCATGAGTAAAAATGAATGGACTGGAGATGTGTTGCATACTTAAGCATCATTTGCTTCGTGAACTGGGTCTTATGATCAGCTACCTAATTACTACCTGAACTGTCTTATGATCAGGCACTCGTGACTGCGGCGACAGATACATCAGCTGTGACCCTTGAATGGGCCATGTCTCATTTGCTTAACAACCCACATGTTTTAAAGAAAGCCCAAGATGAGATTGATGCTAATGTGGGGAATAATCGTCTGTTGGATGAATCTGATCTCCCCAATCTTTCTTACCTCCACTGCGTTCTCAACGAGACTATGAGGTTGAACCCAGCTGTCCCACTTCTCGCACCCCATGAATCATCCGAAAACACGGTGATCGGAGGTTTCAAAGTGCCAAGAGGTACGATGCTGCTTGTCAATGTATGGGCAATTCATAGGGACCCCCGTCTTTGGGAGGATCCAAACCAGTTCAAGCCGGAAAGATTTGAAAGCAATCATATGGAAGGGATGAAGAAAGATTTCAAATTCTTTCCATTTGGGAGTGGGAGAAGGATGTGTCCAGGTTCTGTCATTGCCGTGCGGGTGATGAGCCTGGCATTGGGCACACTGATCCAATGCTTTGATTGGCAGCGGACCGGAGAAGAACTAGTAGACATGAGTGAAGGGCCTGGAGGTACTATGCCCAAGAAGCAACCACTGGAGGCATTTTACAGTCCACGCCGGCGAATGCTCGACATAATTTCTCAGTTATGAATTCTCTGATGCCTGTATGGGAAGAACTTGCATGATCAAAGCCTAAGCCTGCCAATGATCATGGATCTTTTCTGCAGCCCCCTTAATTACTGCTAATGTCTCAAATAAAGAGCTGCAGCGTTTATCATTTGCTGGCGACGTTTCTCTAGCTTCTTATGTGAAAATCAATTAGCATATAATCTGTCTGGATATCTTGTTTAGAAGATGAGCACCCGTTTTTCCAGCTCCTGCCTGCCCAAAACATTGTATTGAAACGGAATGTACGTACGCACTAGGCCCCAAGACATCAATGGTAGGTCACTCAAATAAACTGATCTAGATTTAAGACTCGTTCAGATGGTGAAAGAGAAAAAGATTGTACTTTTAGAAAATTTTGTCTTCAAATGTATTAATTTCAAATATAATTCAAGGAGGTGGGCTTAGTTAAATTTAAAAAGCTAAACAAATAGACAAGAACCGATTGTAAGGTTGGGTCAAGTCCACGGAGTTCTCATTGCATTGAAACTTTCCAAGGGCAATTTTTTTTTTACTTTTTTGAAAATTATTAATGTAATTGTATTCATCTATATATTAAGTTTTACTATTTTAAAGATACACACACATACGTTCAAAAATAGTAGAATTTTATTTAGAGCTCCGTTTCTATGTAACTTGTAACCAAGTTACGTACAAGCAAAGCCATGTATCCTTCCCACATTTTAAGATTTTGATTGTTGTTATAAAATTTAATCTATTCATTATATCTAGCATTATTTATTTATCTAGGAGACCAAGTTTCATCTCAATCAAGTATGTTTATAGGCCATATTTGTTAAAAATAGTATTATTCATGTATAAATGATGAAAAACACTTAAATCTATTACATATATATATATATATGAGAATGTAGTAATACTTTATAGGATCATTTATCTATATATAAATAATATTTTAGATAGTTTAGATGTTAAAAATACAGCTTTAAAATTAATATCTAATATTAAACTATTTTATTATGTTGATTTCCAATAGGGTCCATCTATATTGATATTGGAAAAATGAAAAGATTTTCAAGATATTAAAAATGATGTTAAACATAATTGATAGAGTAAATTTTTTATCAACTATTAAGATTTTTAAAAATTGAAAGAGTTGGATAGAAGTAAGTTTCATAAAAGCGGAGCCAATTCATTTATAAATTAAATATATTTAAAATAACAGTCTTATAAAAAAAATCTTAAAACATAAAAACATAAATTTCGCACCGGTTACACTGAAAAAACATAACTCCACATGAGTCTTCAATAATAATAGAGATGTCCATCAACTGATTGGCATCAGGCTGTCTCAGCCGATCCAGATCAGATGATTAAGAATAGGAGCAAGATTGGTATGGGCAGTGATCAAACAATGGCGTGTGATGCGGTGACGGCGATTATGGAGGAATGGGCAATCATGTCAAGTCAGCTGTCATGAGGATTGTCCCTCTCTTACCACAGCAGACAGCAAGTCATGGAACGCCGTACATGAATATATTTTGAGGATTGTCCCTCCGAGGCATGGGTGCTCCAAAAGGATCTAACATCTTTCAACTTTGAATGGAATGTGGCCGGAGGATTGAGTACAGATTCCCGCTTCAAGTTAGGAAAATGGGCACTTCTTCTTGCCCCTTAATTCCTAGCATCGAGAAAAGAAACCAAATGCCCTCCACTGCGACTTAAGAGAGAAGCAATGCCTAGTATTGTTAAGGATGCAAGTCGGTTTGGGTACCCCCGGGTAGGGGTAGAACTTACCCTTATCCATTTTTTAAAAATATTTACCCTACTCTATTTTAGACCGGGTCGGTCTGGAGTCTACCATACCTAATTTTTTTAAGTGCAGGTCGGTTTCGGTTCGGTTCTAAGTCGATTCCTAAAAATGTGCATAAACTGATGAATTATTTTACTTGGACAGGTATATTGATAGTTCTAGGCTTAGTAGGCCAATACCTACCACATTTGCTAAACTAGTGAACTTGCGAGAAGTGTATATCTCTCCCTCTCTACCTCGATTGATTCCATTAGCCCTCGATTGATTCCATTATGCTAACTACTGAATGTTTTGATGCAGTCATTACACTTCAGCCCCCTTCAATAGTTCCTTACAATCTCTCTAATGCTGCAAACTAACTGTTAGATAATCCTGAGGAAACATGCAGTTACAGACCTAGAAAAGGCCAGAGATCAGCCCATTTACCAACTTGAAATGCTAAATTCAATTTGCCATTTTCTTGGATGTTTTTAGCTCTTAAATGCTTATTCAGGAGGTTCCAAGGGAACAATTTTGATGGTCCTATACCAGATCTTTCCAATTTAACATCTCTAACTAATTTGTGAGTATTCACTTCTCTATGTCATTTCTAAGTAAATATATGTAGACATACATCTGGATGTATGTATTCCACTCCTTTAACTTGAATTGTCCATCTGATGACCTTGTAGGCGAATCATTGACATTAAGAATGGGAACTCATCATTGGCATTTATCAAGAACATGAAAAACTTAACTTTCTTGTAAGTAATTAGTAACGAATGCTATATGCAAATTATTTATTTACTGTTAATCAACCTGTCAAAATCAACAACAAACAGCAATAATCAATAGCAAGTCAGCTTGATTCATTTCACAATAGCTACTCGAACATTATAAAGAACTACTCAACTTGGCTTGAAATCATTTATCAGCAAGTCAAAGAAAAAAATTCAATAAATACTTAATATCTCCTACCAAATCAGCTGCTTAGACATTGTAACATTTGTTTAAAATCTTACTAATACCAAGTTTCCACTTTCCATGGGGTAAAAAAAAATCGAGACTATAAAACTGTACAAACTTTTAAAAAATAGATTAAACAAATCATGAATACTTGAGGCTATAAGGCGGCAGTAGCAAGGTGGCCAAAACAGTGGGTAGGGGAAGTTCAAGAATGGAACAGAGGAGGGAGGCCGGAGGGAAAAGAGAATCGCAAATTTCTGAGAGCCAAGAGGCCAGAGAGCCGAAATCTGAGATGGCAGAAAATAAACATCTGCCGCAGCGATAAAGGGGAAATGGAAGTGGTAATAGTGAAGAAGAGAGGAGAGGAAATGTAGTGGAAACGCCGGAGAGCGGCGAGATGGCGAGAGGGAGGGACAGAGGGCGACGAAGAGGAGAGTTAGCTGAGAGAGAGAAAGAGAGAGATCATCGAGTCGTAGAGGAGAGCTGTGCCAACGTTGCTGCTTGATCTTCTGCCGCCCGCTACCATGATTTCCGTCGACGTCGCTGCCACGATCTCTACCTCTGCCGCAGAGAAGAAAGGAAATGCCGAAATGGGGAATGGCTGAATGCGAATGAGGATAGGGTTGGTCATGTACTCATGCGTGGTCAGATGGGGAAAAGTAACTTAAGTATATTATATATATACATACATACATACATACATATATATATATATATATATATGAAATTCGGGTCGATTTCGGGTACCCAAAATCGGAACCGACCCCTATCCAAAATTGAATGGGTATTTCACCTGAGGAACCGAACCTACCCAATTTAGGGTACCTAATGGGTCGACCCGTGGGTACCCGGACCGACTTGCACGCCTAAGTATCACTTCGTCTCTAAGACCATGTAATTTACTAGCATTTTAAAGTATTCATTTTTTACTTTGATGAAAATAAAAAATAATTTGTTAAGCGATTACAACATTGATAAAACTAATAATCTAAGACAGAAAAATTTTAAAAATGTTTTTTAATTATTTTACTTGCCAAAAATGATCTAGAATAAAAGGCTAAAATTTTAAATTTTAAAAATATTTATTTCAATTACCATAAGAAATAAAAATGATTTGTTAAATATATTACGATATAATAATAATAAACTAAAGCGACAACATCAAAATGACTTTTTAATTATATTATAATATTCCAATACTAATCTAAAACGAAAAGATAAAATTTGTAAATGTAACTTAGTTTTTACTAAAAAATAATTTGTTAAACATGCTACAAGACGACAACAGTAATCTAAGTTAACAACGTAGAAATTAGTTTTTAATTATATTACAACATACCAATAATAATTTAAGTGAAAATATGAAAAATTCAAAATTTAAATATATATATATATATGTATATATTATGTAAAGAAAAGAATTATCTTAAGTCAGCCATGGGCCATGGCCATGGCTGTTGGGACGTTACTGGTAGAGTGAGGCTTTGCTGGAGTGGGAGGCTTTCATGTGTGCTTGGATGGGCTGGGTTAAATATTTTCTCATAAGATATACAGGGGTAATATTGCCATTTTAAAAATGGCTTCACCTAAAACTCGACTGCACTGACCGTAGTTTGACGGGAGGGTATTAAAACTTTCAACTGTCGGCAACTATTTCATTTTTTCAATATTTTCAATATTTTTCTATATAATTATCTTATTTTCTAATTATTTCTTGACAACTAACTATATAAATACTTTATCTATTTTAATATTATTATTATTTTATTTTTCTCTTTATTATTACCCATATCATATTATCTTCACTTACTCTCGTTTTAAACCACGTCTCGGCATATACACTCTCTCATCAGCTCTGCATTACTGCTCTTTCCCTCTAACGCGCTTGAATCTGCCCTTTTGCAAGCAGTGGGCAGTTGGGCCTACATGAATAGCCAGCCTACCTGCGTTGTCCGGCTAGCTAGCTCTTGTGCACCCGTGCCCTCATTCTCCAACGTTGCATGATGCATGTAATGTATTAGCTTAGGTCTTTAGCTATGCGAATTTGCATGTCATGTATTACGTACGTCCAAACTAACAATAAAACAATGGGAAAAGAAAAATGGGGCTAGTTCTATAAAACTTTTGTTTTACGTAACCTTTTCGGTTTTTTTTTTTTTTTTTTTTTTTTTTTATGGTTGATAGAAAATACACTCTGTCAATTGAATTTGGCATCATTATTACTATTATGAAAACTTTTTTATTTGTTTAGTATTACTTTGTCTTTTTCTTTTTTTTTTTTTTACAAAAAGGCTTGCTATAGAAAAAATATGCAAGATAAACAAATATTCATTTTTAATATCCTGTGCAAAGTTTCTTCGTGATTTTAGGTCAGCAAGTACTTAGGTTAATCTCGGCCCAACAAGACAACCAAAATCAGATCATCGGATTCAAGGTTGGGATTGGAAACGTTTCATTTTTAAAAATCGATACGTGTCATATTGTTAGAATGTTGAGATCAATGTCGCACCACGTCTTGAAGAGACCCTTGATAATTAATCAAAATAGTAAATTTCTTTAAATGGCTCCTCTACGTTTCAATTCATCCATACGATAACTATTGGGATGGATGCAGATAGAGAAATGCAGCAAATTCCGGGAAAAAACAATTATTCTAATAACGAAGAAAATCATAACCGTCGTGGAAATCTATCACCTCAAGAGACTGAGGTGTCTTTTTTTTTTTTCTTGATATGTTGTACTTTCGGCAAATCAAGGTACTATATAATATTAGTTTTAACAAAAAGACAATAATAAGACTTTGCACAAGCGATCATTGTTTTTATTACTAATTAAATTTTTAAAATGAGAAAAAATGATATAATACGATAGGAGTAATGATAAAGAATAAAAAAATAAAATTAAAATGAATAGGTCAATTGTGTGAGCAGTTGTATAGAAATAATTGAAAAATATTATGATTTGTATAAAAAAAATAATTAAAAATGTGAATGGCTGTTGAAACTGAAAAATTTTATCCTTAAGTCAAACACACCCTAAATATTTAAAGTCGCGCAGAAATATTTGCAAATATTTGCCTTGTTTATTCCTCAGCTAAAATTGTCCTTTATAAGTTATCGGGTAAAGGCTAAGGGTGTGTTTGTTTGGGGTCAAAACTTGTCAATTAAAACTTCTCAACCCAAAACTTTTCACTCTTCATAACTACTCTATTTTTTAATTATTTTTTCACATTTTTCTATACAAACTACCC
>JAXCLR010000050.1:874985-899729 GCA_035584095.1 Annona squamosa | reverse complement strand
CATAAAAAAATCCAAAAAAGATGTAAAAATATCCAAAAATGATAAAAATTGATAGGCATGTGGAATATACTTAAATTAACAGTTTCATAAAAAAAATTCAATTTTTTTTTTTTTTAAAAGTGAAGTACACCCGTTGCATTGAACCAAATTTTGATTACAGCATAAGTTAAGATGATTTTAATATAAAGATACCTATCATAAAAAAGATTGACTTATTTATCTAGTTTTTTATTAATAAATTTTAATTATTCTGTTTCATGTCCTTATTTTCTTTTGTCTCGACAATTTCAAATTTCGTTTTTATTTCAATTGCTTCTTATATCAATAATCCCAAAAATTAGATTCTAAATTATGAAGTATTATGGAAGTGCGTAAAGGCTACCCTTTAGTTAAGCTGTCGTAGATGCGTTACAGGCACTTTATCCCGCATCCGTGCCCATAATGCCATGGTCCAAAGAGTTCTTTTTCGGATTGTTAGATATAACGTGATGGAAGGTCCAACGTTTTAGATTATGCCTAAATAACATTCTATCGGTTCGGATGTTTCGTAGAGTCCTGGTGATTTGCTGAGAGCAAAGGATTAAAAAAGCAAGATGAAAAAATATGAATAAGATAAAGAACAAAAAATTGTAAATACTTGCTTTAACAACGAAAGAAATGGCACAGGTGCATTGAGAATTTTATGTGACCATTGGATATCAATTAATTTCTTTTTTTAAAAAATAGTATGAGGCACTACGACAAATGAGTAATAAATTTTAAAAATTAAGAATTAAATAATTCAAGTCAAAAGACAATTATCTAGATAAGAAGTGACATATAAAATGAAGACCACAAACTGCTCCAGTCAAAAGACATTTGTCTAGATAAGAAGTTACAAGAAACTAGAGGACGGACGGCAATATGTTTGGAAAAATAGGAGAGTATAAAAACACGGCAGATGATCGATGAAAACTATATAAAGAATTCATGCAGCTCGCATACATAAACAAACAGCTTTTGACTACGATAATGATTTATTGCAACAGCGCTTCAAAAAACAAAAATTCCTTTCTTTTCCGTTTCAGTGCAGATGACTAATCAGGCCGCACTCAATTCCGAATGACCAAAAAAGGCAGTATCGCATGATTATTGATTGATTAGGAGCTTATCTTAAAAAGTTGTAGGGCCATGTCATTTTGTTATAAAGCACTCCATGATTCGTGTGGCCCACTAATTGCAACGTTAACTTACAGACCATAGAAGTGGATGGCTTTTGATTGACTAGTAGAGCTTTGGTTTTAATAAAGAAGCTTTGGGTAACAGTAGGATGGGCCCAATTGCACATGAATTTATGAGTTTGACAGGAGTTTAGTTTTCGTGATGGTTCGAGGTAGGAAGCTATGATAATGTCATTAACACGTTGGCCTACATTAAATAAAGATTGCTGAGGTAATTTCAAATTTTCTGAAGAGGATGATCATTAATGTGGGCATACAAACGCAGGTCTTGGAGGAATTAAAAATTGAACAACAATCGGATGGGCTAGCCATCCATGGTGGTAACCATGATATAAATGGCGCGGACCCCGTCAAAGACTGGCCCCACTTCAGCTGTGGATCCAAAGGCACGTGATGAGGCTCATCTTCCAACGACCAAAGGGCTAAAAAGACTTCCTGCACACTCAAGCCACCGAAGAATCTCTTCTTTCGCAATTTGGCTTCTTGAGGACATCTCCAACTCCAAGCATCCTCAAAATAGTAAACCAATAAAAAAACGAAACAAATTTTTTTTTTTAAATAGATTTCTAGACCAATGACTAGCACATGGAATGCACTTTCAGCTGTAATGGGACCCATGCATCATAATCGGAGAGGCATCCCATACATTGAAATGCTAGGCCTTTGTGAAAATAAAGAACTGGTGAAACAATGGATGGATGGCCAAAGCTATTTGACCAGGTAGCACGCCGGATGCCCTTCATACATGCCATCCGTCTCCTGAGATGGATGGATGCAAGCCAGTGGGTAGTAGTGGATACCATGATTGCCAAGAACACACCATCACATGTGCCAGCGTCACAAGCACGTGCATTGTGCATCTTTTGGCCATTAGGGGCCATAGAAAGAGCACGAAAGCGGCATGCTGGTGCCGGCCCACGGAACGATGAATTTTGGTGGCCTATGGGCCCTAGAAAAACACTAAAAGAAAAAATCTCGATAGCATGCACACGGAGGTGATCAAAACCGCAGCTAAACGACTGGATTGGAGATTCTCACCGTTGATCTGGTGGGCCTCATAAAACTTATAGAGGAACGGCAAGAATCAACTCGCCATGCCATAAAGAAAATGACAGACAGGTGAAATCGAGCTAATTTTTTATGGTTTCCAGGGCTCATACAGCTGGTCCCACATACGTGCCGACCAGATAACCCTACTTCATGCAGACAACTAACCAGAACCCATGTGCCTTGTATTTCTCTATTCATGAGGCAGGCCCCGTGAAATAAATGCAATCAAAGAAAATTACTGGGGGTATCAATCAAGATGGCAGATAGGCACCGAGTTCCTGTGCAGCCTTTTCTTTTTTGGATCCGCCATAATATTATGATTAAATTCAAGATAAGGACTACGTTTATTTTTAGGCATTTAATGAAAATGTGAAATTTTTATCTCAATCTGAAATTTGCGGGATCGCAACAATGAACACAAGGAGGTAGGCATCCATTCCACGTCTGTTCTGTACGTCATAAGCCAGTTGCAACTGTACTGAAAAATGGATAAGAAAATAAAAATGAAATGTAAATATGGTCAACAGGATAGGGGGATAAGTAGCGAATTCGGTTATTAAAAAATGTGTGATAATGATAAATTTATAGATGTGTGTGTGTGTATAACACCATGAGTGGAAGTTACTTTGATCCATTGTCCTCGGATATTCGTTCTTTTAAGGTCAGAATTCCAGTTTACTATAATTGCAGGCTTACTTAGATCAAAAAAGCAGATTTTTCATCACATTTTCCGAGTCTTGAAAGCATTGAATTGAGATGCTCTCATCCTTTTTGATCCAATGACGGTCAAGAAGAATGTTTTGGTTAAAATGACGAAAATTTTTAATTCGTTATCAGGCTGCCGAATCTTTTAACAGAGCATCTGAGGGTTTTAAGCTATTTTAGACCATAATACGAAAATCGCCCTGAGCACGTGAATAAGCCGACGTTGCTAAATCATTTATGTGCAGCTGCGTACCACGAAACCAGCCGTCGCAATCTAACGGACACCAGGGACGCCTTCGTCAAACGTCCACAAACCGGGGGCTGCTTTTATTATTTAATTCCCAGAATAAGAAGACCCGGTCTAGCATTTTTCATTTCATTTCATTTTATTTTTAACACTTGCTTTGAGTGCCAAGCAATCTGCCAGCAGACATCGTTTTACCCGAATCTCCAACCGTATTTTTCTAACCCCGAATTTTCGATTTTTATATCCTACTGTTCCGTCTTAAATAAATGTATAAATTATTGTGAAGATGAACTGATGAAGCTTCTTATTGCTATTTTTTAATTCAATTCCATTTACGACTCATTATTTTATTGTAGGTAAGTCTCAACCCACCTACTAAAGAGGAGCGAGAAATAAGGAAGAAACCCACGTACCTGACTGTCTTTGTCGTCGATCTTTGGTTGATGCTTCCCTTCCTTGCCTATTACTCCCAAGATTTTGATTCTCGTCATCCTCAATGTCGGGTGAATTTGGACGTCTGAACTCTTCCATCTAATCTGAATTTTCCAAGGCTCTTTCCCTCCATATTGAGAAAGCGATCCGTTTGGTGTCCGAAGAATGTCAGACTATGACGCCTCCAGCTCTCAGCAGTAACTCCCTCCTGTCTGCAAATGTAGCTGAAACACACAGAGACTGGGTTAGTGTGTAAAAGAGTAAGATGGAAAATCTCTGCTTTCCAACTTTTTGTATCATGGGGTGGAATTATTAGAGAGAATTCTGTGGAGCTTTGATTCCACAGGAGGGAGGATGTTGAACTGAAGTAGCGAGGTAAGGAAGATGTTCAAGTCAGCGAGATGGAGGAGCGAGAAGAACAAGATCAAAGTGGAATTCAAGCTGCAACTTCATGCAACAGAGGTATGATTGCACATTCCGGTGTTTCTAAAAGTTAAAAGAAGGGGGAGTAGATTCCAAGTCTCAAATAAGAATTTTCATTAATTATAATTATTTTTTTAAGTTCTTGGTATTGATGGTTTCGATTGCAATGCCAGAACCTGCAAGCAACAGATGAATGTATGGACAGACGGCAGATGATGAAAGATAGTGAAGGTCTGATTTTGAGGGTCTGTGTTTTCTTCAGGTGCCTCAGGTTGGGTGCGAGTCGTTGATGGTGTCTCTAGTCCCTGAAGAAACTGGAAAACCAACAGTGAAATCGGAGAAAGCTGCGATACAAGATGGGATTTGTCGCTGGGAGAACCCAATCTATGAAACAGTGAGATTTAGCCGAGAGCCGAAAACAGGAAAGATCAGTGAGAAAATCTACCAATTCCTAGTTTCAACGGTAAATTATCTTTTCTCTATCGCTTTTCTTATGTTTGGAAATTCTGTCTTTTCACTAATTTCTCTACGTTCTTCAGGGAAATTCGAAATCTGGGTTGCTAGGAGAGGTTGCGATTGATCTTGCTAATTATTTTGAGGCGACTAAACCTTCCTCTGTTTCTCTGCCACTGAAGGCTTCAAATTCTGGCGCAGTTCTCCATGTGAGTGCTTTCCTCATTGCCATTTTCTGGAGCAAACACTTGTCAACAGATTGAGATTGTAGATTTAAAGTCCTTGAATCTATATATCTTCAACAGCAATGCCCGTGAAAATTTGATTTGGGGGAATGTCCTGCCAATGGAGGTAGTTCTTAATATATGGCTGATTGTGCTTGTGCAGGTAACTCTGCAAAGAATTCAAGCATCAGCCGATGGAAGGTGGGGTGTTATTTTTCTTTTTCTAGACTGCACAGTTTGGATTTGTCGTTTAGGATTCTGATTTCTTTTCTGTTTGGGCTCCCAATGATGTATACAGAGATGGGGAAGAAAATGGAGATGCTACTGTGAGATCAAACGGCCGGAGCTTGAAAAGCCAATTCAGCAATGCAGATATAGAAGGAAGCTTTAGATTTTCTAATGGCACTGGAAACTTAATTGTCGATGGTGTAAGCTTCCATCTTGACAAGCATTATGTATAATGCAATAATCAAATAAAAGTATTCATTGGGTATCAACAATATGGATTTGATTCTCAGATAAAAACTGGATCTATTGATAATGAATCCCTAGGTTTGGAAATTAGAGTTTCTTTCTTCCATGTACATGGGTGACATCCTATGCCTCCAAGCAGCAACACTACCTCCAGCTCATCCAAGAACACAGATTTCTGTAAATGAGGCTTTAGAGTCATTTAGAAAAGAAAATTTATGATAGAGCAATAGTGATAGAGGGGAATTATCCAATCCGGCATGTTTACAATGCTTGATGAAATCAAACCAGGTCATATGATATACAAGCTATTCCCACATTTTTATGCTTCTGAACTGAATATCCAATTTCACTATACTGTGCTGAAAAAAGCTGCTGATCAAATGGCTTGGATCTTCCCAACGAGTTATATTTGGGAGAGCATTTGATCATCATCCGATCAAATGTCCTAATGATTGCCCCATTGCCTTCACTAGTATAAAGTAGAGTGATGCACAACATGTGCCCCAGTATCTTTTTCTTCTCTCAGTCAGTTCTCACTAACACTGATTCCTGTTTTCTCATGATTGTGCAGGATAGTTCGCCCATACAAATTCAATTGGGTTCAAACCATGACAAAGACACACCGCAGCATGTGGAATCAAATGGTTTTCACAAACAATCTATGGGCAATGAATCTGGATCAGCATCAAGTATGGACAGCAGCTCTGGGCAAGATTCTCTACAAGAATTCAGATTGAAGAATAATGTAATCCAGCAGAATGATACCAGCTTTTTATCCTCTTTCAAAAATAATGCTACTATATATCAGAAACCAACAGCCCATCCCCTCCATTCACTTACAGATATCCAAGAGCATAGAAGATCAAACACGGACTGGTCCCTTAGTTCCGCTCAGGATGGGAGCATTGACGGGTCGACAAACAGTGAAGAGGTCACTTTCAGAGAAAGGACACAGATCTCAGGTGCCTACATAGAAAAGCTCAAAAATGAAATAGCAGTTTTGTCGAGGCAGGCAGATATGTCAGGACTTGAATTGCAGACTCTCAGAAAGCAGATTGTGAAAGAAAGCAGAAGAGGAGCAGAGCTGTCAAAGGAAATAGGTAGCCTTAAAGAAGAGAGAGATGCAGCTAAGAGAGAATGTGAAAGGCTGAAGGCACTGCAACGTGATATTGATAATGGGAGGGTTTCAAATAAGTCACTGTTTGATGATCAGAAACAAAAGCACTTGCTGGAAGAAATTAGACAAGAACTGACCTATGAGAAAGATCTTAATGCAAATCTCCGGTTACAGCTGCAGAAAACGCAGGAATCTAACACTGAGCTAATTCTTGCGGTGCAAGACTTGGAAGAACTCCTGGAGAGAAAAAATTACGAAGCAACACACTTATCAGATGGGAAAACCAGTGCTGCACTCCACAATAGTGGGGGACCATTTTTGCAGCATTCCAAAAGCAGTATGGAAAAATTGGAAGCAGGCTCTAAATATGAATCAGATGATGAAGAGCAACAGGCATTGGACCGATTAGTTAGGGAGCATGTTGAAGCTGACATGGCATATTCTCTCGAGCAAAAGATCATAGACCTTTCCTGTGAAATAGAGATGTTTAAGAAGGAACGTGAGGAGCTAGAGATGCAGATGGAACAGCTTGCACTGGACTATGAGATTCTGAAACAGGAGAATCATGACATCTCAGCAAAGCTGGAGCAAAACCGACTGCAAGAACAACTGAAGTTGCAGTATGAGTGCTCAGCCTCTCTGGCTGCTGTGACTGACCTCGAGAATCAAGTTGAAAGATTGGAGGAAGAGCTGCAGAAACAAGCAGAGGCATTTGAGACTGATCTCATGGCAATTGCACAGGCCAAAGTTGAGCAAGAGCAGCGGACCATCAGAGCAGAGGAGGCTTTAAGGAAAATGAGATGGAATAATGCAAATACAGCTGAAAGGCTTCAGGAGGAATTCAGAATACTTTCCGTGCAAATGGCATCTACCTTTGATGCAAATGAGAAGCTAGCTGTGCAAGCATTATCGGAAGCTAGCGAGCTAAGATTGGAGAAAAAACATCTGGAAGATTTGTTGGAGAAAGCTAATGAGGAGATTGCATTGCTGAAAGAGCAATATCAAGCAAAAGTTGAAGAGCTTTCACAAGAGATAGACTTGAAAACAAAAGAAGAAGATAAGCTGAAGTTTGAAATTGAGGAGAAATTCAAGGACTCACAGAACGAAAAACAATATCTGGAGGCAAAGGAGAAGGATTTCTTGAAGGAAATGTCATTTCTTCAAACGAAGATAGAAAAGTTGAGTGGGGAGAAGAATGACCTATTTGAACAGGTAAAACAAGGCCAAAATCTAAGAGTTCACATTGAACAGAAGGAAAGATCGATCAAAGAGATGGAAATATTATTAGAACAAGGAGCAATGGAAAGAGAAAGGCTAGAGAGAGAAGTTAAGGAGAAAGAGAAATTGTTGCAAGAATTGTACGAAGTAAAGCATCAGAAGGATGAAAAGAAGATGGTGGTTCAAAGTCTAGAATCAGAAGTGGCCATGCTTAGAGCCCAGTACAATGATTTGAAGCATACTCTGTTTGAAGATGAGCTGGAAAAAGAGAACCTAAGGAAACTGGTATTCCACTTGAAGGGTGATCTTCGGAAGAAGGAAGAATCAATTACAGCTATTGAGAGGAAATTCAAGGATAACAATACAAGAATTCTAAATACAGATGGAACAATAAGGTCAGCATCGCGGAGCAACAAAATGAACCGGTCTCCCCCTGCAACAAAGGAGGTTTCTAATTTACGGGAGAAAATCAAACTCCTTGAGGTTAATACTCTACTTTATATGAGATTGATAGCAGATGAGGATGGTAGCATAAAATTTCTTACAATGTTCAACCATCCACTATGACTTGGTGTCAATAAGGCATGCATGCTGAGTATGCTATATTCATTATTGGGCCCTGCAGGTGCAAATGGCTTGGCTGTAATGCTTGCCTGGATAGTACCCTTATGGTCAGTCCAGCAAGTAAATTGCTAAGCCCAATCTAGAGGCAATGCATTTAAGTTTTGAACCCAGCTTGTGAAATCATCTATATTCATAATTCTGAATGTTTCCTTGTAATGATTCCAGTCAACAATACTATTCATAATCATCCTGAAAATCATTAATCTGTCTGGCAGGGAGAGATAAAGCAGAAGGAAGCTGCATTCGAAAGTTCAACCATTTCATTTCTGAAGAAAGAGAAGGATCTATGTAATAGGATTGAAGAACTTGAAAAGTCTATAGAAGAAAGCAATCAGAAGAAGAGCATATGCTTCTCTAAAAGCAAAGTCGTAGAGGTCAGTAAACATTTAGTTATTTGATTCTAACACAAGCATTGACCCTGTTAATCTTGAGCAATAACTGCTGATTTCAAGGAAAATTCTAGAAGTTTTGACTGTATATTTACACTCTCATGTCCACATCCTCAAGATGCAGGAAGCAAATGGTGTCGAGAATGGAACCATAGATTTTGTTATTTCTGAAGTCAGAAGAAACAATAACGAAAACCTCGGAGCAAAAGCATATCCTGATCAAAATGGCATTGATAAACTACCAACCAGAAGGTATGATTTGGAAAGCACTTGACATTTTTTTCTTGCTTCCATGCACACGACAAAGGGAGTCATCTTGGACTACCTAGAAATTACAATCCAATTTATCATGTAGGTCATATTTGTAAATGCAAAACTACCATGTTCATGATGTGGAAATCTAAATGTTTCAGGGAGTCAACCAGGAGATGACCTACCTAGAAATTACAATCTGATTTATCATGTAGGCCATATTTGTATGTAGAAAGCTGGCCATATTTGAGTTTTTTAACTTATCAATTGCTATCAAAATAAGACAGCCAGACCTGATGAGTTCGAAACCTGATTCATTCATGCCCAGTCATCAAGATGGTAAAGCATCTTTATTTGTGTTTCAATGTCCTGCGCATGTAGCAAGTCAGCACGTATGGCCATGCTTTACAAGTTTTATGGCATTACAAATGCCACAATAATCTTTAGTGAAAAGAAGTGATTAAAGACAATCTATGATGAAACTAAGCTAACTCTTATTTCAATCTTCCAACAATTCATTCCTTTTGCAGCACAATGAATACCAACTCAGATCAAGAAATGGAAACTTCTAGTGCCAGCAATGGGCAAGATGACAACGCTGACTTATTAAATCAGATAGCCTCATTAAGGGAAAGAAATGATTCCATGGAAAAGGAGTTGAAAGAAATGCAAGAAAGATACTCTGGGATCAGTCTCAAGTTCGCAGAAGTGGAAGGTGAAAGACAGCAGCTTGTGATGACAATCCGCAATCTTAAGAATGCCAAGAAGAATTAGGTTCTATATTCATTAAGATTCCATACATCAGATGGTTTGTATAGTTGAGACAGCAGGATATGCTAAGTAGCATGTCCAGGTCTTGCAATGTCATGCACCCGAAAGAAGCGAATATAAATGTATACCAGTAACATATTCTTTTTACATGAGTGTTATATACTTCCATCTTCAAAAAGTACACTAAGGCACCATTAAAAAAAAAAATTGCACGAAGGCCTCATTTGGCCACAGTAATATGGGCAGAAAGTCCGTTGAAAGTTTTTCAATTTGTTGGGCAATTCAAAAATTCACATTTACTTCTATATTCAAGAAGGGTACAATTCAAGAAGGGTAAGTCAAATATTCACAATTGCAAGAAGCTGAACAGTACATTCTGTACATTTGGTGAAGTAACCATTAGGCCAAAAGAAGCCTAAAAGCATCGCTACTTAACCATCATAAGCCAGAGGTTGTCAAAAGCTCAGCTGGATAAGTTGCGCAGTACGAAAGTACCTTTTAGGGGTTTCTGCTGTCCATGATTCAGTGATCCACATTGTTAATGTGATGACCCTGCACATAAAGACATGCGCAAGTATTCAGTCTAGATAACATTAGGTTTTCCTTACTATTTAAGGTGTAGTAACCTTCAGATTTAAGAGTATTGAATGTAAGGGTGTGTATGTGTGGATCATCAAATTAAAAAAAAAAAAACGGGGTGGGTAAAATAGCGGTCACCTATTCCGAACATGCCAAACAATTGGCCTGGACCTTTTCCCAGTGTTGCGTCACTGAATCATCTGCTTCATTTGGGCAAACTTAAATACCAAATGTGTATACAATATTCAACCAACATGCAACTACATAGTTATAATGATCAGAGATATATCTTCGTCTTTTCTTTTGGAATGACTTCAAAGCAAAGATGACATTAAGTCACAACTGGCGACATGAGTTCTAGGCAGACCAAATCACACAAGTTTTGGTGAATTGCAGACTTCAACTAGGATTGATTTTTATTAAAAAATATTAAAGGCAATATACTAGTCTGCTTGTTTCTTATACAAATAGTTTCACCTCCTCTCATTGTCTTGTTTGGAGAGATTGCCGTAGTCATAAATTTCAATATAAGTATGATACCAGCAAGAATCTAAGTGACATTACTTTTAACAAATTACCTATTACATTAATCTAAATTACTTTACAAATAAAAATCTTAAAAATTGGACCATGATTATTATTATTACTTTCATATTCTTTCCAAAAATTTCAATTGAAACTATCAACTCAAACCATCACATGCATGAACTCTACATGAAATAAATATGATATCTAATCATTTTCAATATCTTTATGTCTCATTTTACTCTATTTTACCAGTGTGACAATTTCACATCTAAACAGACAATCCCTGTGTCATCTCTTGCTTTAACTCTATACAAACCACTATAGAGAACCGTTTGGAGATCAAAATGGACCACTTTCTATTCAACTGATATTTCCCTATATCCACTTTTTGTTCAAATGTAAATGAAACAAGAACTATGATGTCTCCATATGCAAAAGGAATTTACTAGCCATCCCTGTTCTTGCTTTTTCTTCAAGCATATCAACAAACAGGCAGCCATGTAAATTTCCTAAGCCACAAAAACAGTGGTATTGAATTGATTGAAAAAGGAAACTTCTTTAAGCATTGAAAAATGAAAAACTGTACAATTGGGCTGGCATCACAAAATTATTCATTACGTAATCTTTTCCTCAGACTTTGAACATTACTGTCACTCCAGACCAGCTTACTCTGCTTCTCATTTCCATTTCTGGTGAAGGATAGAATCTGCAATAATTTCAATGTAAGAAGCTGCTTTCCATCTTAAAAACTTACAATGAACTTAAAATAGAAATGTGTTTGCACAAACCTGTCTTGCTCTCTTGTCAATAGGGGTCCACATTGGATCAAAGGGACTATCCTTCTTTTCATTTGTCATGGAACGTAATGGTTTTTTGTTATCTTTGGACATCTTTTGCTGAATTGTTCTCTTGATGCTGCCACTTCCTTGATACCTGTAACTATCAATAGTAGATGGACTCTGCCTTTTCACAAATTTGTCTATTTTCTTGGAACTTCCATAACAATCGATGCATGTATTGCACAGAAGTGACTGGTCACTCTTGTCTTTCTTCTCCTTGATTTTATTTAAAAACTCAATTGCCCAAGGAGACCCCTGTTGTATCTCTGATAAATGAGCGACATTTGTAAGTGGCGTTTTCCCATAAGGTGGTGTAACTTTCTGCCTAGAAGATAACCCAAGGGCATTTCTAGTAGATTTCCGCATCTGGCTCTCTTCTAAGAATTCCCCCTGACGTTTGTTGTGGGAAGCTTCCTTGTTTAGTTCTATATCTAGCCTTCTATAAATATTTTCCTCCAACTTTCTTTCGTGGTCATTAAGAGAGAACCAAATGTCCAAGCCACTGTCCATCTCTGCAGATCTTGGGCGCATGGGAAGACTGCGCATGCTAAATGATGATTTTTCAGTCACATTGTGGTCTCCAGCTGCTTTTTTTGACACATGTGGTGCTCCCCTTGAGACACATCCAGTGTTTGCAAGACAGGAAAAATCATCAGCCAAAGGCATATTACACATGTCATTTGTGTTAGCTTCAACATTGACATCAGTACCAAACATGCCAGTCCAGTCTAGATCATCCATTAAAAAAGAACTAAAATCCTGCTCCTTATTCAATGGAGGCTCCTTCAGAGAGAATTCGTCCTCTTTAGACTTCCTCAGTAGTTCCACGCAGTCAGGGAAAACTCTAGGATGATGTGGCCAGGATGCTCTCTGAAACACTGGAAGACTATGCTCTGATTTGTGCAATGGCTTAAAGGGCAAGTGCTTTGCAATTGGCATGTCATAAGATCGATTATTTGCATTATACTCAGAATCTTTCCTCTCAGACTGTATCTTACCGCTACTGTATTCTGGTTCAGTAGCAGAAGATAGTGCTGACGAGCATTCTGTCATTACTGACTTGGATTCACCTAACTCCCCATACTTGCACAGAGCACTAAAAAGAGTAATGCTTTCCACAGGAACATGATACTTTCCAACGACCTGAATTCGTTGCTCCTTCGACAATTCAAGAAATTCCCCTAGTGTTACGCCAGACAACAGTATTGCTTGAGCAGAAAGTGGATTGATAGAAGGAAAGTTGGTAAGAAACCATTCTGCAAGGGTTTCAGATTCTGGCATTGGTGAATATATTCCTTGGTTGAATTTACTTGCATGTCTAATGCAATTCAAAATTATTTCATCAGTTAACTCTGAGGAATATGAGCAGAATAACTGCAAATGCATATCCAGGCTGGCTGCTGACGCATAAAGCCCATCTGATGATTCCATTATGGCTGTAAGAAAGTTTCTATCTCCCTCAAATACCTGGGGAAGTGTCATGCTTGTCATCAGTTTTGTATAGGCAGAATTAGCAAGCATCAGATTATTGTAAACGTACTTTCACAATAGGCGTTGTAAGACCAAAATTCACAAGATCTGAAGTTCTATAATCAAATGTAAACTCAATAGCAAAAATAACTGAGGAATCTCCACATTTATAAATTAAATTGAGTGACCAGGATCAGTCATCAATCTATTTATGCTTTGTATGAAATTCTGCATGTTTAGATCAGTGTTTCAGGTCTTGCTTTTTTGCTACATTTTAAGGATCAGAGATGATTTGTCACACACTGGCCATGTATTGAATCATGTCTCATATTTCAAGGAGTTTTCATGTAGTTCCCTAACAAAATGTATTATCAGGGTTTCATTCATTTGTATTCCTCACATAAGTCACTCACTCAGAATGCAATGAATCTGCATAGGTGTAAATCGGCCATGAGCCCGCTAGACGTTAGACCACCCATCTTCCTTGCTTTAATTAAACTTATTTTTTCTTCAAATGAAAGAACTCAGTTCTGCCCCAGCCTACTCAATATAACTGACTGTCGGTCAAGTGTCAACACACCATTATGCCATGTCTCTCAGCATGTCATTCATCTGGTTATAGATACTGTCATATCATGAAGATAAGTAAAGAGTGATTTTCTTGGAATACAACATTTTCATACACTAAAAAATGAATAGAATAAATATTTACGGTCTTTGATGAAAAAGATTTCTAATAAATTTGCTTTTAAATTAATTCAAAAGGAAAATCATAAAGAATACAAAGAAAAAAGAGCACAGAAAGCAAACAAAACTAGGAGTTACCAGTGCGCAACTGCGGAAAGCAAAACTGAGTGACATTAAAATATTGGTTGCAATGTTGTCCATGCAATCAGGTATGCATAAAGAAGCTTCATCCAAGGATCTCGAACTCATTCTGAAGTTTCGGGCATCATACCATGCAAGGCAAACATCTGCGCTAAAGATTAGGTCCACAGGCAGATTGAATTCTCTTTCAACAACTTGAACTCCTTCTTTCTCCATTGCAAGAAGCTTTTGATAAGAGCTTCTTCGGAATATAAGCATTTCTTTATCACAGGTCTGCGTATTTATGATAATGACTTTTTCTGGGGATGAAGGGATGGCCAAATGAAAATCTTCTTCTTTTGTAAAGAACAAACTTGATTTTGAGTCAGGTACTCGGACGGCTTCAGCATCACATGCTACCCTTCCAGATGCCCAATCAGTATCCTTATCCATAACAGGTATAAAATTTAGCAGTTCTACATACTGCTGGCTATTGGAACTTCCTTGCCAATCAGGCAGTGAGGGACCTTCCTGAAAAAAATTTAAGCATGAGAATGCACTTCTGTTGGAGGGTTTTAGATTTCGAGATGCCTAATCATTTCCTATACTGTGATATAAAAAAAAATAGAATCACTTTGTAGGTGGATGACACTGGAAGAATAGTCACCTTGAACACTTGCAGTAGTAACAAAGGAGGTATTAGGTAGCATGATTAAAACCGACATTTTCATAAATTTGAGGCATCAGAAATTGAAATTTGACATTTTCACCTCGACCAATTAACAGTTGTAACACAGGAGGCAATATGTGGCATAACTAAAATTGGTATTTTCATAAAATTTGAGGCTCAGAAGTTGGATTTAATACCCAGATATGAAAATAAAGGCTGTCATTGATATCTGATAGGCACATTGTTTAACAAATGAAACAACGAGTGATTGCCATGCACTATCAATTTAGAAATCAAGAGATTTTACAAAAAATTCTGGTGTCCTGGTCAGAAATATCTATAACATCGACTGATAAGAAAGTATGATCTCCCAGTATTGGGTTAGAATCGAGCTTAGTTTGTAGGAAATAAAATTTTCTAGAAACATCTATATGTGAGAACAATGCAGGCAAAATACATCATATCGATGTCAGGTTATATTTATACTGAATTCACAGGTCAGTTTTCTACTTCAGCAACTGGTTCATATAAGCCTGCTATATCAGTTTAAACATTTTTTTTTTGGTCTCATTGTCATTTCTCCCCATAAAGGATCATATCAGGCTTAGCCCCATGTATGTCAGGAGAATAAGTTCCTATTTTTGTTATTGAAAGAGATTCACCATTGTCTGTGCAGGATACAGGGAGTCATCAGACTCTTCATAGAGTGCCTTGAGCTCACCAGCTTCCTCTATTTTTACCCTGAGGAAGTGGATACGAGGCAAACCAACTAATGTTGAGGAAAATGAAGATGTTCTGGATGTACTGCATGAACCTCCATACTCCAGGATGATACCAAACTTGTTGAATGGAAACGACGGAAAAACAAGCCTGTGGGTTAATCGAAACAAATATCGAATTATTAATATCAAACGCGTTATCACTCAGATTTACATGCATGTATATTCATCTGGAGAAAGACACCACAATGACAAAAAGGACAGACCAAATATGTTAAAGGGTTAATTCCAATTTCCAAATATGAGCACAAGTTTCACCCCTATTTTCAAATATGAATGCACATTTTCAACATATTTTCAAGTGTGACAACACCATCAATTTTACCTATATGTTTTACTACCCCTTCCTCAGGTAAAGAACAACATCTACTGCATGTTATTATAGCTTCAACTTTTGATAACCACATTGACTCTTTTTTTCCAGGTATAGATTTAGGGGACATTTGATAATATTTTTTTATGGTTGGAGAATAGTTGTAAAGAAAAATTATCTGAATGTAGGGATAAAATTGGAAAAATAGAGTTATTAAATGAATAAATGATTGATAGGGAAATGGGGAGGATTGGACTCCCACCCCACCCCATGCAATGAGCCTACCAAACAAGCCCTTAGCCAAGGTGGTATTTTGGTAAAAAATATATGGACAAAACGTTGTCATATTTGGAAATATTGTGACAACGTGTGGTCGTATCTGGAAATAAGAGCAAAACTTGTGCTAATATGTGGAACTTACCCTATATTCAATGCACATCCATAAAAAAGAGACGGATAGATATCTCTTTTACAAGGCAGTCACGGGATTACACTTACTCATGGGATATCAATATACCATCAATCTGCAGAAGAGCATTCTGTAAAGATTTCAAGAACTCATCAGTGTAATGGATGTCTGGTTGATTTCCACATGAGGAAACATTTTTCACTTTGTAAACGGATATGTTCATTGCTTTCAACTTACTTTCCAAGGGTCTCCAGAAGGCTTTCTGAGCAATGAACATTACTTTTCCAACTCTCTGAGAGGAGTTTAATCCTAGAATCTGTTCAACTACAAAAAGTGATGGATGTGTTTCAATGGGTCCGTCCTCAGCTTTCCATTTTGCTTCCTCAATCAGAGAAAGGAGCAGATTTAAATTAGATTTCATATTCCTAAGACTCTGAGACAAATTCCTTACATATAGATAAGCTGAATCAATCCCATAGAAACACAAGTAGTAGACCGTCTGTTTAATAGCATACAGAGTAACATATTTCATGAGGGATCCATCTTCACTGGACGGAGTGATTCTCTGTGCAGCTTTCTCCTTAATCAAGTCCATCAGCCTCTTTTTTGAAATACTCAGCAGCTTAAAATTGTCTTCAGACTTGTATATCAAATCATTAGCTTTCAAATTAGTATCACTTATCAAAATAGCAGAAAAGTTCTTCTGGATGTTTTCAATGAGGCTCAAAATATAATCAGATAACTCAATTTCATGGATCTCAACATCCCCCTGCTGAAACTTTGTATCAGAGGAGGAGCTTGTCACAACTGGGCCTCTGCAGGAAGCACTAGCTGAAATTTTCCTATCACTTTTGTCCTGTTTTGTATCTTCACTGTTTCTCCCAGCAGTATATTTACGTGCGTTTAAGAAGAAACTGAGATCATTAAACTGTGACATGGATTCCATTAACATAGAAACTTTTTCACAATTTACCGGAAGCTCTGGCTCTCCATCTTTGTTCTTCTGGTTTTCATCTTTTACCAGCTGACCTATTGTCTTTTCACTGAGAGCATCATTCACCATAGAAACAGCAGCAGGAACGTCATTGGGTTTCTCCTTGAATTTTGTGGAATTTAACTCATCTGGAGACTGATCATAGAAGAAAAAATCAATTGTCAACCTGTCAGTCATAGATTCCAGGTCGGAAGCAATTTCATAAGTGTCTACCCTTTCCAACAAGTTCTCGAGAGCAGACCACGTATAATTGTTGCAAGCATCAATCTGTAAAAGATACCAGTCTAAATATATGCCATCACATGCAGATGAAGGATACATCTTTACTCTGTCTAAAATGTCTTCCAAAGTACCAGAAATGTACATTTTTTCTTTATCATCACATAAAATTGGCACAGGCAATGATTTGAATTTATTATCCACCAAGGCAAGCTCAGTATTAACGATGGATTCATAAAAGCTCCCAATAGAACTTGAGTCTTCTCGAAGCATTTTCCCTGACATTTCAGATTGACTAGAAGCTTCTATATTGTCAAAGACTTGGAAAGATTGAGGATCTTCTAAATCAAGAATCTCAACCTCATGAAATTGGATCATGCTTGCCACTGAGGAGCAATCATCTTCTGCTGTTCTCAAAGAGAATGCTGAAGGTTTTGGAAGATTCATGCCATCCCTTACAAATATGAAGTTCATATCTATTAACAAGTGCAGGCATATTCTATGAGATTCCAGAATCTCCATAGATGGATCTTGCCCTAACAAGAGTAACATATCAATATTTGGAGGCACCAAAAGCTCTTTACAATCGACCAACAAATCGTCCTTATCAACCCAATATCTTTTTTCAACACTGGAAAGTATAGAATGGAATTCATCTTCCATGGATAGAAACGAGTATGGCTCCAAATCAATCTCGCTAATTTCAAAGTTCAACAACCTGCTTGCACATGACATTCCATCTGATAAAGAACATAATTCAGCAGCATCATAATTTTGATTTGGATGTTGCTCAGCAGAACTGCCTTCAATTGAAAAAACTGATGCTGACATCTCGCAAGGATATGGAACTGTATTTCCCAGTTGGTTGTCCAAAACATCCTGCCAATGAAGATAAACTAATTGTTTGAAAAGTGAAGCATGGGATTCCAAATATTGGAACAGGAAGTTGAATCATCCAAATTTCGTCTAAAGAGTTCAATTACATGACATCTGAAAGCAAAAAATTCATGACTTCAACTTATTCATCTCAATCATTAATTGTTCCTACACAGAATCACAAGGATAAAACAATTATTAAAATCATGAAATGATTATGAGGAGATCAAAGCTCACTAAATGAAATCATCAATATCCATAACTAGAATAAGAGATTTCCTTTAACATACATTGATGAAAAGACTTTAAAATAAAAAAGTATAATAAGCTGAAGGAGAAAGTGATGCTATCCGGTTTCCATTACACCAATGATAGATGGTAAACCAGAGTAGAACTATAAGAATTGTTTTTTTCTATTACTAGTTGCTGATTTTTCTGTAACCAGTATTTTTCAGATCAAGATTTGAATGTTTCCAAGTAACCATGCTACAAAGACTGTTGATTACTTTCATCGACAATTCCCAATGCAATGTATGAGTTCAACAAAGCATTGTAACAGAATCAGAGAACTATTCTTCAAATAACAGGAAAGTAAAGCCGAAAATAAAAAACCTGCTGAGTCTTTGGAGATATGTATTAGTGCACATTTAAATTGTTCTTTTGTCTTATTCTTACCAAATGAACTCTGACATTACAGATTTCGAAGTGAATTCGTCCATCTTTCTCGTCATTGGTGCAAACCCCTTCTTCCTACAAGACAAGAAAGATGATGTCGCAAAGACGACATAGGAAATACCAAAGCATAATAGAATTTGTCAGACCAGATGCTTTGCCTGTAGAAAATCTATTTCGGGTATTTCAAATGCAATTTCTTTAAACTTATCCTCGCTTTTTCCTCCATCGTGAACTTCAATTTCCTCCTGCAGCCAAGGAGAACCGGAAATATCTTAAAGGCTAGTAGAAGGGGAAACGAAAAAAAAAAGCACAATGAACACTCCACTAATAAACTAAATCCAGGGCACATCGAAGAAATAGGCCTCTTGCGTAGGTCTATTTCTCCTAATTACCATCGGATCTAAAAACTCTGCATTCCTCTGGATAATTACAGAAAACTCGAGTTCACCATTTTCTTTATTTTTCTCGAAATCGCATTTTACCTCTGCAACTACAATATTAGAAGCATCTGATTGTAAATTCAACCGTCTTCAGGCATTTGAGTAACGAGAAGAAGAATACTCGAAAGAACTCCACAATGAAAACTATATCTAGCGAATAACATCGATTCATTTTCACAAAAATAGAGTTCTACCTCTATAACCTCAAACTGCGGAGCTTCAGATGTGACGTTTCTGCAATTACTCTCAGTTTCTCCAGCAATAGAAATGGCATTGCCCTTCCGCAAACAAGAAAAAAAACTAATAACGACAACAGAAAAAACTTCACGTAGATATACAAGCGTAGTTGACAAGAACAGTAGCTCATTTCAGCAAACGTGAGAATGAAGTAAGAAATCAAAGTAGAATAGTGCAACTTCATCGAAGTAGCACCGGAATCGAAATCCAACTGTTTCAGCAGGTTCAGAGACCAAATTACTTGAAATTCATTAGAGGACGGAAGAGCTCCTCGGAGAAACTGAGACAGAGCATTTTCGAAAGGAAGCTGGTCGAGTCCGGCGGAGATGCCGGAAATGATATCAAAGGAAGAGAATCCTATCTCAGGAGTGACAATCGGTGCAGAGGCTTGAGGAATTGGAAGGCGAAAGACGGAAATTTCTGCAGCTTTGCTCGGAGATAGGTGGGAAAAATCGACGTCGAGGAAGCGAGTCCGCATCAGAGCCGGAGGAAATTTGGCAGGAGATTTTTCACGTTTGTACAACTGCCGCGCTCCCGGATTTTTAAATAAGTCGCGGCAACAGTCACTGCTAAATTGCTCTAAGTGCGTAGTACGCAGTACGTACAAGGCACAAGCGGGCCGGGCAGAGATATCACTAGTTATAGGTTGCTACAAAGACCATTTTAAACAGTTTCACTTCGCGCGTGAGTAGTTCGTAGATCGTATGCGGAGAAGATGTAAAAAAGTGAAAAGTGGAAATGGGAAAATTAAAATTTTTTTTAAAAGGCCAGGAGGATGATTCGATTAGATAATATTAATATCCAGATAATATGGATAATAATTAGAAGTTAAAGAATAAAGTTAAAATACGGAAAATAATTGTATGAAAAAATATAAAAAATGATGAAAAGGTAAAGATAATGCTAGAAAATTAGAATAATTTCGTAGTTGAAATATCATATCATGTCAAAATTTGTGTTTCTAAAGATGATAACTAATGTGTATTAAGACATTACTCGCCAATTATAAATTTTACTAGACCGTGGAATATTACGTTGTAACAGTGAGTATAAATTAAGCCCCCGAGCTCGAGCTTTGCTAAATTTGAGATTAGAAATCTCAAAACTTATGGTCACTTGATATATATCAGTGTTTCAAAGGCATTGTAATGATGCTAATTATAAACTTGGTTCGTGTCCAAAAACTCTACTAGGAACGAAAAACAAATTATATCTGTCAAAAAGATATCAGTCGTCGCATACAAATAAAATATCGCATCATATGGAAAAGAGTACAAAAATGGGAAAAAAGAATTTTCCTGAATGTCAAAAGTTGCCTAAGAGTAGAGTATAGACATGATATATAGTTTCATAGAAAAATGAAAAATAAAATTAGTTAAAATGCGAAACTATAGTAGAAGAGGCGTGAAAAGAAGGGAGAAATTTTTTTGCCTTTGCATGTTCCTGAACCCAAAACACTACGTAACATAAAGAAATTATAAAAGGCCCCGCTTATGTTTTAACTGTAATTTTTTTTTCATCGAAATAGAAATGTTTTAACTGTAATTAAGCTTGAAGTAACGGGAGTAACTAAAATTCATGGAAACAAAATAATAATGAGGACCTGTGAGAAAACGCGCAGGGAATTCATAGGGGCGGATGGCCGGTTTGAACCGGAATATTAGGACATGTCTGGTAATTCCGAACCCACCTCAAGCACCTCTCCTTTCTCCTGAGCATTCCCACCATCTGCCACGCATTAGTCTCCTCGTCACGTGTCATCACGTAACGTGATAGTGTCATGCAAAGGTGGCGAAAAGAAGACCGTCTTATTATCAATGGAAAATAACGAAAGCATAAATCGAACTGCAGCTCTGCCTCCATATGTGCAGGTCGAAACCAATCGCTTTTGTCGTCTCGATCGGGTGATGAATGCTACGACAGCAACTGCGATTACCAGCCAAATTATTCACGCAGGTAATTCAATAGAAGAAACGTTCTCTGAGAAATTAATTTGCAGTGCCACATGCATGTTGGGTTTGGTCTGATAGTGTGGCTGAATTAAGGGGAAGAAGAGGATCACGAAATGGACTCTCAGTTAAAGAAGGCCGCCGTAGACAAAGGGCATGGTAAGGATGGTGGTGGTGATGCAGGTAGTAAATGATTTAGGAATCCGCGGGTAAGCAACTGTGATGTAGGTAGGCCGAGTCTGGCTGATTTATTCTACAATGTTGTTTTGCAGGCCAGTTGAGAGAAGAATCGGCCGAGGCCGGAAGCGTTGACGATCAGGATGAAACGATGAAGAGATTAAGAGAGAATGAATCGACAGCAGCCCGACGATTCCTGGATCACGATGCTGGTGTTGGTCCAACTGGCCCCTTGGAGAGGGACCCAGATGCTCCCAAGGACCTTCAGGAGGATTTCTCCCCAAAAAACTATCAGGCCAAGGTGGCCGATCCTGCCCAATCATGTTCGTATTCCTGTCTCTCGTCTTGCCCCTAACCATGAATGCGAATCAAATGTTCAAATGGGTTGTAGTTGAAATTGGTTACATTACTATATTCAAATTGTAAAGAGTAAGTTCTATAATTCCTAATAAATAGCAACGATTTTTTCATTCGACCCATGTCTGCCTTCAGGTCTGTTAATATTAAACCAAAACTCATTAGATGACCACTAAATGCCGTCAAATCATGTCAATCAAGTCTAATGGTATACAACTCTATCAAACTTTTGGAGAATCGTTGAATTTAAATTAGAGGCCTGACTTAGTTAGGCTAGGCTAACTCGGTCAAAAAGACATTTATTTATTTATTTCATAAACATATAAAGTTAGATAAGTTAAATGTATCTAACCTATATTTAAAATTATTCAAAAATAGTAAAAATTGATTTATAAGTTAAATACCTATAATTTTTACATATTCATCATGAAAGAACTGAAAAAAAACAAATAAATATGTTTTTTGCCCCCACCTAACCAAATCAAGCCTCTTTAAATTAATACTACAAATTTTTAAAGTTTAAAAATTCTTTCAGAGTTTGTACTATTTTTATAAAAAATTCGAATTACATCTAGAATTTCAATAACTGAGGTCCAAAAGTACTTATTTGATTTTTTTTTCAATTATCAATGGTAAGATTATCAAAATGCCCATAAATCTTTTTGAATTAAGAAAAGAATAGGTAGTTATGTGCCTTATTCTCATGGTAAATAAGGAAAATTTTAGATGCCCATCCAGTTGGTCTATAATACCATTTAGGGTATTCGAGAGTATAAGAAAGGTTTGAAAAGGATTTTTTTCATTTTTAATATACAATTGTTATTCATTTGGAAAGGACGCTAACACGGCATACATAGCTTTATTCAAAAAGAATTAAATTTAAATTTGTGTAAGTCTAAGCCGGTTAATGTACCTTCTGATATAAAATAGAACTCTCAAATATGATCATATGATCAATACAAAGAGGGGATGAGATATTTTATTTTTCAATACACTTGTATCTATTATTTTATATCTTTACTTATTATCAATACTCTCATTCTAAATTTTCTTCCAATCCCATTTCATCTCACATTTGAAGTGCCCGTGTAGTTTATGACACCCCATCCGTGTTTTGTATACATCTCTTGCCTACTTTTCCGTACATACTACTTTTACTTTTTGCATTTTCCAAATTTCAATATTGTTCAATGTATAATTTATCGTTTTCTTCGAACCATCTCATAAATGCTTGATTTTTATGCTTCAATTATTCGTAATAAAGCAATAGGCGATATCGAAAAGTATGAATTAAGGCGGGTCCCATCTCTTTCCGGATATCTGACAGGTGGCAACGAAACAGGGGTTGAACCACTCCTCCAACAGTTCCAAGCAATCAAGGTTTTAGGCAAACCTCAACCGTCCAAAAACTCCAAAATTTCAAGCTCCCAAGTATGGGCTCCTGCCACGTCAGCCGCTCTTGCAGAGCCCACCCAGAAGGAATTCGATGTGGGGATATCGGTGAGGGAATACGTTGCGGAAAAGATGAGGCCTGGGGAGGAAGACAAGGCGTTGTCACATGTGATCTCCGACGCCATTCACATTCGCCAGGGAAAGCAGAAGGAAGATGAGGAGGATGACGGAGCGGAAGAAGCACTGGACGAAGACAAGGGAGAAGAGGAGGAAAAGGCGAAGGGTGAGAGTGGTGTGGTGGAGAAGCTGGAGGCAATGGTGAGGTCGCTGTTCCGGAAGGAAGAGGGGTCATGTGCGTCGGCCGACAACCACTAAGGCATCACGTGATTGGCGGGGTGACTCTGGAGCCTCTGAACTTCATACTCGATGCTTTAAATTATGCTTCAACTTAACTCGTGGACCTATGACGTGTAACTTGGTTGTTGGTATTATTTTATGTGTTTCAGCTAGATATGTTGGAAATCATGTGATACAGAAGTGTACCTGAATCCATGTGTGTGTAGATTTCACTTATAAACCGAGTAGACTGCGAAGTCTTCTTCTTCAACACTTCTCCCTATAATACTAACGGCAGATGGGAACCACTTGTGATGTAAACGTGTGAGAAATGGACCTAGACTCCTCTTTATATAGAGTCTTTCTCATCATGACTCTTAGTAAAAGTGTAGTTCTACCTGGACTCGGATTGCGTACGTATTTTAGATACACTGGGCTTTTTTTAAATCCAAGACTTATTATTTAATTAGAACACCTTATAGGAGTATAATTCTAATATTCTCCTACTTGGCCTAATTAAAATAAAAAATTAAGAAAGAAAAGAAAATTATATTTAAAATACAATCCTTGGATTTAACATTTGAAAAATTACCAGACGAGTGCACTCATTTAAAAAAATATGCCTAGTAATTACATACACAATCCAACTTTAATACTTAAGTTAAGAAAAATTTGTCAATATGAATCATGGCGGTTATATGCAATATATGTAACATACTTCCTTCCATGCATCACGATATTAACAAACTTACTTAACTAAGTTCTTAATAGTAGATTTACAATTATGTGATTTAATGTCCCATATTAATATCAAATAGATAAAATCTTTTGTTTCCGAATCACATAAAATTGTCAACAAAATACCATAATAAAATAAAAGAAAATAATCATCCAATATGAGATCTCAAAATGTATCGATTACATCAATAATTGTCCCACGTAACAAGACCCACATTTCTTATATGTCCAGAGAAAACTTTGGGCGCCAGAGCCTTAGTCATGGGATCAGCAATCATGTCAGTAGTACCAACAAAACTAATCGATATTAGATGATCATTAATCCTTTCTTGTACTGACATAAACTTAGCATCAATATGCT
>JAXCLR010000050.1:853419-866436 GCA_035584095.1 Annona squamosa | reverse complement strand
TGCGCTGAGCTACCGCTGAAAGCCGATGACTCTGAGGACATGGTCATCTACGGGCTCATCCAAGAAGCCGCTGCAAGTGGGTGGAGCGCTTCTGCAGCGCCAACAGAGAGAGCCGTGAAGCAACGTTTTCATTTTTCGGAAGCCGTCTGAACCGGTCGAACACGGTTTAACCGATGAATCCGGTTCGACCGCCGGTTCCACGGTTTAGACAGGTTAACTCTATTGAACCAAACCGATGGTAATTGAACCGGGATTTGGGCTGGTTCCCGGTCGGACCGGTTCGACCTGCCGGTCCGGTCCGGTTCTTACAACACTGCTGGCACCTGAAAAGCTTCTGCTTGGACCTTGGCAACCATCTTCATCTCCTCCTCTTCTTCCACCAATCTCCTCACCTGCCATCCATGCTCGCACACCAAATGCCCAAACTGCCCCTCCCCACATCCGCTTCAGGTAGAGCCTATATTTCCAGAGGTGCCTCGCCACGTTCTCCCGCGCCAGTCATGTCTACGTTCATCTGCTGCATGATTGTCTTCAGAAATGTGTTCTTCACACCCAAGTGGGCCACCACATCGATGAACCGCTTGTGGAGTTGCGGGGTCCAGCGTACGGGCGTGGGCTTTTCAGCATCCGAGTGGACTAATTGCCATTGGGCTCCTCGACGGCATAGAATTTTTGGCCTTTCCCGCCGCAGTCCGTGCTCCCTTCGACGTCTCCGAAGGAAGGAATTTGAGGCTTTGGGGGACAAGGAAGCTGCGGTGGGAGGAGAGGGTGGTGGGGGAGGCACAGGAGACGTCAAGGGTGGTACGGGAAGGCTCGATGGTGATGCTGAAGGTGGCAGCAAGCTGGGGTGTGATGAGTAGGTGAGAGAGGGGGATGAGGTCTTCCGGCGTGAGAGAAAAGAGAGCATGGAGGCTCAAAGAGAACATGATTTGGGCTGGCGCAGAGGAAAGGAGAAGAGAGGTGCAGAGTGCGGGTATTTTTCTTGGCGCGCTGTTGGTAATTTTGGGCTATTCAAATCGTAAGGGCGGCTTTTGCAAAACGCTGCGAGGAGTGCAGACGACCGCCCGTACGCTCTGACGGAGGGCCTGCGCGCAAAACTCCCTGCGTCAACTTCGCTGCCCAGCCCTCGACTCTCCCGCCCGGATCCAACGGTTGAAACAACGCCCGCCCGATCGAACGGCGATAAGCCTCCGAGAGCATTTAGGCTCCGTTCTCTCGTGAGCATGAGATTGCGCTCCCATGGCCAGCTCGTGGAACCTTTTTTTAAATTTGTTTGATTTTTTGATAAATATATAAAATTAAGTGTATTTAGTTTATAAATTAAATTTTACAATTTTTGATGTTTTTAAGTATTTTTAAATACAACAGCATCTTCGTAATTTTTTGCCTCATAGTCGGCCGCATAAGATGCCCACATGATTTATGCATCTTCTAAAAAGTAAAACTTGATTTATAAATTAAATATATTTAAATTAATAATTTTATAAAAAATTAAAATTAAAATTATTTTCAGGTCTGTATAGTCGCGGCTTGGATAGGATGCTTTCATATGATCTGTTAAAAAAAAAACACATGCTTTCGTTGTTAAAGGTAGAGTTTAAAAGCTTGCATTTTGCACATGTAAGTCGCCAAGTTACATGAATGCATAACTTTTTTTTTATTGGTCAAACTCAATCACATTCAACCCTTACACACTTTTGAGATTTTATATAAACATTTTCACGTAAGAGAGAAAATATTAAATATCCTCACCTACGAGCAAAATAATAACACCCAACCACCTAAGGGCATGCGAACCCATGGTCGTTATCGGGCTGGTGGCACGCGAATGCATGGCTAGTTTCGGTTCAAGGATGAAAAATTATACTTGAAAAAGGGATTCATAAGTTCATTAAAAGCAGAGAACTGCGGGGCTTCAGAAGAAAAGTCTTAGGACAAGGTACTATCCAAACTCAATATGTTATTAGGATCATAAAATCACAGCGACCACGGGCAGTTACGTTCTCCCGCCGAAGGTACAAGGGTCCGGCGGACCGGAACCGGAACCAGCACCTCTTCTTGCTCCTGCGATTTTTGGAAAAGAGCATGGAGAATGGAGAACAATGGGGGGTGAGGGTGTCGGAAGCGGTTCTCTCTCTTTACAACTCTCTCCCGAAGAAAGGGAAGCCTCAAGGCCTTGAATCCACCGTTTTAGCTGCGTTCCTCGTTTCATCTCCCACTCAACGTATCCTCTTCTCTCTTTCTCTCACTCTGGCATTTCGACAAATATCTCGAAGTCAAAGAGTGTTCTTTTTTACTTGGAAGTTCATCTCTCTCTCTCTCTCTCTCTAGAATTGGAAGTTGTGGCGCTTGGAACCGGAACTAAATGTCTTGGAAGATCATTGCTAAGTCCACACGGCGATATCGTCAATGATTCGCACGCAGAAACAATTGCGCGGAGAGCCTTTATAAGGTTTTTTTTCATCTGCATCCAAGTTTCTTTTTTAATGTAAAAAAATGTTGCTATTAAAGCAGGTTTTATATATATATATATATATATATGTATATAATTTGAATTGTTTCATCCTCATTGCTGCAGATTGCTCTACGCAGAGATTGGGCGCCTTAATGAAATTTGCAACAGATATAGCTGCGACGGAAACAGTCAATTTGGACCTGATGAGCCTGTTAGCTTTCTGTCCTTCTCGGAATCAGACGCTTCTTGCCGAGGAAAATACAGAATTAAAGCAGGCTGGAGATTGCATCTATACATCACGCAGATGCCATGTATGCTTTCCTATGGCCTCTTCGTCGGTGTTTCTGTCGAGCATATGAATTTTAGACATGAAATAGATACTTCATTAATCATTTTCCCCTCCTACTTTAGGCGGGGAGGCGTCATCATCTTTACCACATTCAAAACCAAGTGACCGACCTCAATCAGGAGGAGATGAGCTAACCTTTTGTGAATCGTCCGGTTCCTTTGGTAATTTTTTAGATTGCCGTTGAAAGACTTAATGCTGTATTTTAGCTTATTGCCTTATTATCGTAAATGTCAATCGATTAAAGGGATCCGTTGTTGCTAAGATTGTGGCTGCCTTTTCTATCGTCAACTAGATGTAGAATCAGTTCATGCCATTGCTTTATCGCAGATGATCAGTCCATTGCAAAGTGACCTCATTTAGACGTTTCATTGGCCAAGTTTATAACCTCTTGCACGTTTTTATGGTATTCATTTTTTTCCAGTAATGCAGCGGCATGTCAGTGACATAAGCATCTCTTGTTGATAAGAGCCTACAATAGGCCCTTCTGAACTGTGTTCCATTATCCACTCTTTGGCAGCTATTCAGTCGTTATTCTTGTTTTTTATATTCACATTCTTTGAACTTGCATCATTAATATGTGTGTGTGTGTATATATATATATATATATATATATATTCAAACCACTTGTCGCATTCTTATGGGATTTCCCCTGAAAATTTACTGGCTTTCAATTTCTTTTCCTGCAGGAGCTAGTGGCATGGTTCAAAGGAAGCCTGGTCGTGGTGATATAACTCTATCAATTAGCTGTTCTGACAAGATAGCCCGCTGGAATGTTGTTGGAATTCAAGGTTTGTTCCTTCTTGCATCTTCTTCAGCTAAAGTGAAAATGGCTTTGCTATTATAATAATAGACAAACTTCGCTTGTGCAATTTCTTTCTTTCTTCCATCTTTGCTTTTGAACAGAAATGTTGCTTGTTCTACCCTCCTAATAATGAAACCAAAACTTTCCTTTTGTTTAATTCCAGTCCTAGGCTGTAGGATGGGATCAGAAGCTAAGGCATTCTTCCAGTAACTGGAGAAATTTTGTCTCAGCAAACACATGGAGATTGTCATTAGTGTTTTTTTTTTTTTTTTTTCAATTTTAAAATTTCAATTTGCAGAAGAAAAAACCGCCATTGAGTGTACCCTTTTCAAGTCCTGTTAGAAGTCTCTCTCTCTCTCTCTCTACCAATACATCAAAAAGCAAAATTTTGGCTGGATCACAGGTGAATGTTTTAGAACTTTCTCATGTAGAACATAAATAGGAAAGCAGCAGAGGTTTTCCCCCAAAATTTGTGCCACAGTCTTGAAGGAAAAGAACTGGCATTTACAAAACCAAGAAGGTAGGACATTGAACAAGGTAAGTGGCTGTGGATAAGTAATCTTTGGTGAATGGTGGTTCACTTTCCTCTCCTGTGTTTCTTATTGCTTTTATGTTGCATATCCCTCATCTCTGCCCATCATTCATGATTGTCTCTAAGAGGACCTTCAATGGCTATAAACTTCTTTCGGAGGTCCTTTTAGCTGTTTTGAGTGTTCCTTTGTTCCACATACTTGTTGAAGTGTTGGAATCCGTCTACTACCTTTTTGGCATGACTTTTAAGCCCTACTTATCTTTGAATAGGTTTATTTTGACTATGAAGAGAATATCATTATTGATTTTTAAATAAATGGTGGCAGATGTGTGTCTAATCCTTTATGGATTTTACTTGAATGGAGATGCTTCCTATGCTTGTTACAGGAGCCTTGCTTTCTTACTTTATGCAGCCAGTGTATTTGTCTTCCATCACAATTGGACAGTCTCCTGGTGGTACTTCTCATCAGGTTTCCATGGCCAATCATTTCGAAAGGTTCCTATATGATCGTACCCGCCCGGTATCTGACAAACTACAGAGTCCTTTCCTGGTGAACAAGGTGTGCAGCAAGGTATTTGTGATCAGGTTCAAATTTATTGAAATGAATGTTGTGCTAAAATTATTTTTATTCCATGGCAGCCTCAGTTTTGGGATGCCCCAGTACCACCAAAGGAGTTTCAACAATCCCAGACCAACAATCGAAAACTAATGTGCGGGTAATTTCTGCATGTTCCCATGAATCTACAACATCATATGTTATGGCAGCTTTACTTTGGAAGTTAGAAGTCCCCATGCATCGGAATTGTCTTCACAGTGGAATTGCTGAGGGCCGTGAGGTTGGGCAATGATGCGAAGTACTCTGGTTGGACTTGGAATCATAGGGAAGTTTTCTGCTGTGAAGAGCCAAAGGTCGACCAGCTTTGGATCTTAGAACCTGGAATATTTGGGAGCCTTTGTTTACTTGGCTGGGTGCATAAGAATGTTCTACAAGTCCTGGTCCTGATAGACCTTGCAATTCCTCTTCAGTGATTCTTCAAAGTTCTTATTGTTGTTATTATTATTATTATTATTTTATGTGTTATATATGGAGAATTTTGAGTAAGAATCTTTCAATTTCAGATATTCTATTTGCTGGAACAAGTCCGGTCTGTACGAGGTCATACTGGGCACAACCGGAAGAAAGCAAGGAACCTCGTCAAAAGGGGCACGTTACCCATCTACTGAATCATCCTTATGCAAGTATGATGATACGACTCCCACTTGCTGTGTTGTCACTAGAATAAACATTTTGCAATAAAGTCTGTAAAGCCATCTTGAGTTGCTTTCAGTTTGGATATCGATTTTTTCAATAACTTTTTAGTCTTTACAAGTTTTCCTCATTGATTTTGATTAATGTTGTCACACTTTCAGGAATATGAGAGTTTGCATCACCTGTGACTAAACTCTGGTGCTTAGTCTCCCAGGACTTCAATACTAGGCAAGGCATTACTAGCCCAATGCTCCGTGGGCTTCACTGCTAAGCATTGTTGTTTAATTGTGGTTGATGTCATGTGCCTAAGCGGAGAGAAGCTCTCATATTTTCAGGGTGTGACGAATGCTACCCTTTACTCATCTTTGTTAGAAATTCTTGCTCGTACTTTCTGTTAATCCCAGAAGGCGGCTGTTGGAGCTTTTTGTTTCATTGAAACGTGAAGATGATACTGAATCCCAAGCCAAGGAAATTTCTTATGGTGACCTGAAGGTTTTTTCTTTTTTCTTTTTCCCTTTCCAATCTCATTCGAGTAATAAAATTTGAGGAATGATTCAATACTTACATAAGAGTAGAAGCCTCCATGCCTGCCTTCTGTTTTTTAAGTTTAAAATATTTTTGGAAAATTCAAACTAGTTATCATGTTTATCCATATGTCTTTATTTATGATTCCAAAAACTATATACATTGTAAACTTTTATAGATTATATTTATACTTTACATCTTTCAAAAATTTTCAAGGTTATATATTTACTCTAAAAAAACACTGAGTTTTACAAGGTAAGTTTCAAAAATGAAAATTATTTTTGATAGTATGATAAAACAAGAGGTATTAAACATGATCAATTGTTTAGATTTTAAAAGATGTATTTCAAAATTTAAAAGTTAAGAGTAAGTATAGAGGCGTCCATGCTCTGGTAGGTATTGAATCATTCCTCATAAAAATTGTAATCTCAAATTCTATAACTGGGCTTCTTCAGAATTATTTTATACAAGGATTGGCCATTATACTTGCCTCAACAAAAACAATAAAAGACTTCAGTTAACTTGCAGGCAATGGTTCAAGAATATACTCATGCCTTGAGAATTTTGAGGGATAATACCGCTTTTAGGGAGTGGCCTCCAAAACCATCATCCCTAGAATCATTCTTTATCTCCAGGTGATGAGGTAAGTTCATTTTGAGACAAGCTCATGAGGTTGCACCTCTACGATATATTTAAAATACGAGATGCACAATGAAACATTTTTTTTTTCCCTTAATGTTGTTGACGACAATTTCCTGCTCATTTCTTCTTTTTCTCCAGCATTCTGAAGCCAATATCTATTTCATCAGTGCCCATTGTTCCTTATTGAAGCCAACATCCAGCTGCTTTTTATAATGCAAATATGCTTGGGTTGAAAAAACTGCAGTTTAAAGGCTGAGAACTTGGTACTGCATGACTCCGGGGAAAAACAAAAGGCCCACATATTAGCTGGTTGTTGTGCTTGTTTTTGCTAGCACCGATAACTGTGAGAACTTTTGACTGTAATTTAGAGTGGGCCGACTACTTGGACTTTAATGGACAATGCCTAATATAGGGTTAGTTGTCGGCGCTTCTTTCACTGGTTATAGTTCATTTCTGCTGTCTGAACGGCAGCTTCAAAATGATGACTTTTTTTTTGGGGTCATGGCTCAGCAATGTAGTCAGCATAAATTGATTTGATCCTGGTTGTTCTCATTGGTCCGCCTCTCCATGGAGGTGTTTATATGGCAATCTATCCATGGGCTCACATCATGGATCAGCATTTTCCCTTCCTACAAAAACTGAAAAAGCAGCAAGTCTGTACTGTTCCGCCAATGTCTGAGTCCATTCTAATTTAAATGTTAAAAAAATGATGTTTCATTCAAATAACCTGTTTATGTTTTTTTCTTTTTCCTTTTTTTTTTTTTTTTTCCGATGGGCCTGTTTGTGTTTGTGTTATTCTTGAATTGGAGTTGCGAAATTTGATCAAAACACCAGGTTATAAATGACGATTTATGTTAGCATCTTACAACCAGATAGGCAGCTGGATGGCATTGCGCAAATCCGACCCGCACTTCTACTTGCATTGAAATTTTGGCTAATGGACATGTCTCGGTTTCTTAGTTCACTGTTTCAGTACAGACAAAGGCCAGGTCAGTCAGAAGGTGCCATCAGAATAGCAAATGAAATGACGCCACCACCTCCTGCCTAGAACATAGAAATGATGCTTCTGCTCACGCATATATCATGCATGTCGGGCCTGCCAAAAACACTTGCGTGTTTATATATCATGATTGATGACATCCATCGTGTCAAAGAAAAGCAAAGAAAGAAAGGAGACGAGAGAGTATCATATAGTGCTTGCACTGCATTTACCAATTCACTGCTAGCTCCATCATCTCCCCAACCAGCTGGTTCATTATTACTCATTAGTCATCATCACCCCCAAATCGTCTCACGCACGTACCAAATTCCGTGGGACGTCTGTCGGGCACAATTCTTACTCGATTGGAGCTGTATAATATCTGCAGTTGGCTTGAATTTTTTCAGAAAATGTTATATATGCAAATCAGAACGAGATGGGAATATGAACTCGATTTTCTTTGTAATCTTCGTTTTTATTATTATATATGAGTATCAGATTGTTTGTTAATGTATATGAATTTTTTATTTTGATAAATTACTAATTGAGTATAAGTTGGACCAGCAACGAAGGATTAATTGCTATAATTATCCTCTAATTAACTAGCTACTCTTTGTTTGGGATGAAGCAGTTGACAGTAAGTTCAATCGAGCAGTTTTTTTTTTTTTTTCTTTTAATTACATTATAAGGAAACAACACTCCCACTAGACTACAAAGTCGTGATCTCACACTCAAACATCTCATGTGATGCCACTAGGTTGAGCCTTGGTTCACATATTAAGTGGGTTTTAAAATATTAACAAAACAAACTTGACTAACTAATCAATGAGGGGAACTCAAAAAAGTAAAATAATGAAAGGAAATTCCATACCATATTAATTCATACATCTTATACGACATGATAATAGCTAGCTAGTTGGATAGTTATAAGTCCACTTGATCATTAATTTCAAAGAACAAAACACCACACTTTCGACGTCACACTATGAAAGTAAAGTTCCAATTTCAATACATATCCAAAAAATTTAAAAAGATAAAAAACACATATGGCTAGCTAATTAAGCCTGCCGATCTTGTAATGGCGTTGAAATTATTTTTAAAATTTTGTTAATACATATACGGGTCCTACTTAGATCTTTTTTCATGTGAAATGTAACAATATTGCAAGCCCATTTGTTTATTTTCAGAAAGCAAAATAAAATATAAAATAAATTTGAAAAAGATCAAATTTTAGACGTAGAAAGATCTAAGTTGGGCCCTCATATGCATTAAAAATTAGAAAAAAATAATTTCTGCCACTCGTAATGAGGACTTCGGATAGGATTGCTGCCCGTTAGTTAATACATGAGAAAAAGAAATCACATGATTGTGCATGCGTGCGGGTTATCGTCGCTGAAAAGGGACGCAACAGCTTCATCGGAGGCCACGGCAACTGAGTAGGTCGAGGGAGTGTGGAAGAAAGTGTGCACGCTGTTGGTGTCCTCGCTGCATGGTTCGTAGTAATGGCTGGCAATGTGTGCAGGAAACTTGTAGAAAGATGTGTAGTGGGAAGAGTAAGCAGGGAATGGCCAGGGCTCAGCCACTTTCCCCGTGCGACGGACGGTCTTGATCACCTTCTTCTCTTCCACTGCGTACCCAGTCACCGTCACCTTCTGCGCTTCCATGTCTATGTCTATGTCATCGACTCCTGCAGGCCCCACCAGATCGATACCTCATGAATGGTAACCTTATGTGTATGCATTCAAATACAATTTCGTAACATATATGCAAAAACATCTTATTTCCACCTCTTTAAATTGATACAACATTTACTTGCTCCAGCATATATAGCATTTTCATCTTTTCTCTGCTGCTGAAAGTAAATATCGTCGAGTTCATCTAGTACTAGCTAGAACATCTAGTTTAAGACAGAATGTGTATATAGTTACCTTGAAGCTTGAAGAGAGCTTTTCTAATCTTGGTGGCGCAGCCCTCACAGTCGAGGTTTGGAACTCTTACCTGTATCACCTGCATGCCACAATGTATATGATTAGCATTTGCCTGAGCAGAACTACCGTAGCCACTCAACCCATTATCATCAGAAATCGCTGCATATACTTACAGACATTGTCTTATTTCTAGCTAGATTTCAAAAGGAAGGAGGACGAAGTGGGTGTGTATGAATATTGGAGGAAGATTAGTTTTTTTATTTTTTTATTTTTAACGAAGTGGGAAGGACAACGTATTTGAAAGGCTATTTATAGGGAAGGAGCTATATATTTGAAATAATTAAAGCATGCATGCACGGACCAGGAATAATTGAATATGGTAGGGAATATCTTGGGGGTGGGGGGTGGATTTTTGAATCTTCGGGTGATTTGAGTTGGCTCCCAAGGCAGGCAGCAACAGCAAAGGCAGTCTTCCTTTTGGTGTGCATGATGAGAAAGGAAGGAGATTGGCATGGAAATGTGGGATATGTTGGTGCACGCCCGGACACAAGTGCCAGGGTGTTCATAACCTGCACGATTGCATGGATCAGTGGTGGGGCCCACCATTTTTACTTGGGCGAGTGGTGGGTCGATTATCAAGTTGCCATCTTGTCTGGTGAACCACAGTACTGTTCCTGCGGCCTTTGGTTTCTGAGCCATCTATTTTTCTCTGCATTTTAAGCTTTACTGGACCAAAAAATTACGAGAAATATATTGTGCAAAAAACAGCCGGTACATCTGTAGGTACCACGTGGTGAATGATTTTGATTGAGTTATGTAGAATAGCGTATATAAATTCTTCATAATTGTAATATTTTTTCGATGACATATGGATATTTTATTTTTGTTTCTGTCATTAGCCTCTTTTTGTCCTTCTAAACTTTCCTTCCTCTACATTTTTTATCCTAGACCCAATAAATAATTTCAAACATTTTTCTATTAAGCTTCTTAATTTTTCAATTTAATGTAGTAAATAGTCTCATCCAAGGCAAATATCCTCGTCCTTGGCCCAAGGTCTCTATGCCATTTTGACGTCTCAACAAGTCTCTACACGGTGGGGTTATAACACTTAAAGAGTCGCGAAGTTAAGGTTGTAATATGTCGATCTACCTTATTAGCACATGCCTACACACCCTTCTTTTTCATGTTCAAGAAAGAGGTCAGCGGGACCAACACTTCATCACCTCATCCATACATGAAATTGCATGATACTGCTTTACTAACTCTCAGCAACCCTAACAGTGCAAATCTAGATACCTTTCCAAAACAACTGTTTGTAAAGGTGAGTTATATCACCAAATCGCTTCTATAGATCCCTGGTTTACTGGCAAAACTGCTTAACCCGTAATTGCTCTTGATCATGATCGCTTAAATACAAGGAACTTATATAAATAGCACTTAACATCTTGAAAGTGGTTCTGCTCTCACTTCCTTCAGCTTACTAATCTTTACTCTATTCCTTTAGGCACTTTTTTATATTTTTAAAGCTTCAACCACTTTCCTAAGCATTGTTTAGGGACGTTGTTATTTTTTTTTTTGCTTAAAGAAGACATCTTTACCTGTGTTTTTCAAGGTGGTCTTGGATCCACTGGGACTTTTATACATAAAATCCTCCATTTATTATCTTTCCCAATATCACGTTTCTTGTTGCCAAGTCATGTCCAACTTAATCTCCATCTATTTGCAATGTGATAAACAGTCTCAACTAAGGCCAAAAACCTTAACCCAAGGTCTCTACGCCATCTTGATACCTTGACAGGCCTCGGCCCTATTGCAGAGGTAAAACCGTATTGCTTGGAGTTGAAAAGTCAAGGTCATTTCCATGTTGACATGTCTCCTATGTAACACATGTTCACCCATCTTCTCTTGCACGTTCGAGAAAGAGGCGATGTGGGTCGGCTCCTTCATGCACGAGGTTATACAATACTACGTTACTGATTTTGAGTTGCCTTAATTGCCACCAGACTCGAGTACCTTACTAACATGATTACTCGCAAAGGGTGAGCCACATCATCAAACTACTCTTAACAAATCCTTGATTTACGGCCAAATTTGGCTAATACATGATTGCTCTCAATCTTATATTGAGATTTGCATCGACTATTATAGTTGAGAAAAACATATTTGTCCAAGTAAAGAGGACTTATATAAGTAGGACTTACCAATCTGAAAGGGGTTTCACTCTCACTCCCGTTAGCATAGTAAGGATAATCCCTGCGGACCAACCAAATCCTCCTTTTCGACACAAAAACCTGGTAATTTGTTCTTTTTAGCTTCACTTCTCGTTGCTGAGTTGTATCCAACTTGACTCTCCATCACAGTTACTATCCTTGCATTTTTCATCAATGCTCACAAATTTTGAATTCTTAATTACTTCTCTTACTTACTTCCGTAATTCTATAGTAAGATTTTAATCTTTACTATAACTTTATCATGTTACATATTTTATTTTTTATTCGCAAAATTACTGAAAGTAAAAAATTCAGCTTGTCAACAATTCTCACCACGGATTGTAAGTGAATTATGGCCCTCCCAGCGATATGATTATACATTCTCCGATCTCTCATGGAATTCAGGTGGTCGACTTGGAATTCTTATAGGGAGGGATGGCTAGGACCTGGAACACGCGTGCAGCGGATTTTTCTGAATGACTGCGCCACTTCAATTCGACCAAGGTGGCATGGCACGTGTTTGAATGTTGAAATCCAAACAATTGGGAAAACTACACTACCTTCCAAAACTGTTCTAAGCCCAAATTAGTGTTTAGGCCCAAACTGATGACAATAGATGGGTGTGAGAGAGAGAGGGAGGGAGAGAATAAGGGGCCCACATCAATATGATTAAAGAGAGAGGTCCACGAATATGGAGATGGGGATGGACGGATGAAAGGCATAGTATATTCACACCCATACCACCAACACTGCCACCAACAAGCATAGCTACGTGCAATTGTGCATTCGGATAAACAATGACAATTAACTGATAAAAACTTTGAATCTCATGATCATAAGCTAATTAGTTAGAATCGCAGGTGGATAAAAGAGTTGAAATCTATGTTAGAGTGGAAGCAAATTAAAGAAGAAAAGATATAAGCGTGGGATGAAATGAAAGTGTAGGTGTGAGAAGGATAAGAGCATACAATCCAGACAACTAATATGAGGACCAGTCATGTATCTATTTATTACTTGTGGGACCCCGAAGTCTCTGTCAGTGAAAACAATCTGTTACCGATTTTTGTTCATCTCTAGCTCGTCTAATCCTAGCTACTTTTCCATTTTTCATACCTGGGGTTGTTCGGTGTAGCGGCATATGGACTTGTGTTGTCCAATTAAAGTATAAATGAGCGGAAATGCTTTCTCATAATTTTTAGAGCCAACTTGAATTTTGTCTCATAAAAATATTTCATGGTACAACAATGGATTGGAGTATCACTCCAACTCAATTCAATCAGTCCAAGTCATGTAGGATATTTGCATAGGCCTAGGGGGTAGTCCATGCATAAAATAATGCTAAATAT
>JAXCLR010000050.1:841207-853319 GCA_035584095.1 Annona squamosa | reverse complement strand
AAAAAATAAAAAAAATGGGTGTAGTACACCCGGGTGCGTTGAGACTGCATGCACCCGGGTGTATACGATTGGTTCCCTTCAAAGAGACCCCTGCCATGGGCTCAACTAGGGCGAGTTTAACGAATAAATGTTTCGCTAACTTCAACTTTATGTTCTAGACATTCCTTTTGAGTTCCGATCCTATTTTTAACATCTATTGCGGACAAATCTAACTTTGACCTTTATTTTCATTTAATCAATTTCGGATAAACTTTGGATTAGTATTGTAACGACAAATCAATGATAATAATTTTAAATATTTGTACACTTGTTGAATTATAAAATCATATTTATATTAAATTTAAAAGTTAAGTACTTAAATATTTTACTAATTAATGAAAGCCAAATACATTAATCATGACAAATGACATTATTATACAAAAATAGTATAACCAATACTAAAAAGTTAAACAAAATAAAAACACAAAGCTACAAGTAGCATTTTTCATTAAAAAATAGTATTAACCAATGTTTTAAAAAACAAAGTTAGCCATTTATAATAATTTATTTATCTCATGCTAAGTATGGAGGTTGAATTAAGTAAGCCTCAACGACACCAATGTGATAGAAGTAAAAGAAAGTAAACAAGATATTTCACATAGAAAAGAAGGGCTCATTGGCTTCACGACCTTCCTAAAAAAATCTAGAAAATATATATCAATTAAAAAGTTTCCAAAATAATACTTGAGGGACTTAGTTTATACTTTACAAGCATGAGAAAATATTCATAAGGAGAATGCTAATATTATTCTTACCTATTGATGAGGGCTAAAGTGGAAATCCTCTATGGATGTTGTAATGCTTGTATAGGAAACTTTTACTTGGATAGGTGTGATATCTCTGATTGCAAAACTTCAAGTCAATCTTATCATGGGATCAAATTTAATGATGCATTGGATGATTTTATTAGCAAACTAAAGATTAACCGGAGTAATTTACTGACATAGCTCATCTTTTGTAAGTAATTGCATAAAATGAGCGGCTAAAAAAAAAAAAAAAAGTATGGCGATCAGGACAACTAAAAATATAGTGATTAGGGCACCTCATACATTATGATATGTGGTGGAGCTGGCTTGCATGACTACTTTCCATCACATGGAAGAAGAAAGTGAGTGAGTAAGTTCGGGTCAAATAGATAACAACCTATAGTCACAACATATATTTTACAGCTCGTAACTCTATGGTCTCACTTTTATAGTCGACAGAGGTATATTGAGACATCATAAGGGTTGGCCAAGCCTTTGCACTCAATGTAATGATGGATCCACATGGAGCCAAAAGGGGCAATTGCCCTCTTAATTTTTAAAAATTCAAAAACTTTAATATTTAAAACATAATTTATTTTTATACGACTGTCTCTCGCAAATAATATTATGTTCCCATCATTTTAGATTACGTTTGTATATGGTTGCCTTGGTAGAGATCATTTGGTCTAGACATTGCCGAATACTTAGACTATTTGCTGCATCATTAAGAAAGAAGGTGATTTTGTTAAGCTAGCTTAAAATAATCTTATTTTAGTCCAGCTTAATATACTCGTATTTTTATTTTATTTTCATAAAACTATTTTTAAGTGTGTTTAACTTACGTACCAAAATTGTCATTTTTGTATGTATGTATGTATATATATCTTATTTTAAAAAACTATCATTCTTGAGGAGGTTAAAATGACGAAAATAAGTTTATTTTAGGCGGGTCTAACAAGATTGCTCTCCCCCCACTTGGAATTACAGGAATATAAAAATTGCCTGAGCCGAGTATGCAACTTAGGTCGTGAGCCTTATGATACTCTCGAGTGGCAAACGTATATTATTCCTATGCTCGTCGAGGAATGTCCAGAATCAGAGCTTGACGACATGCACGCGATGACAAAAAGGTAGAGGCCCACCACCCACTGCCAACAAAACCCACCCCCAAAAAAATAATAATAATAAATAAGTTGTATTTTAAAGGCAAAGAGGTTCATTAATGAAGTTGATATTCCAAATTTCCCCACCACGTTTTAGCTGTAGTCCACAATCATTTATCAGGCGTTAAAAATAGCCTGATCATCTGATATATGCTACAGACGTTTTTCTCGGATGGTCGAACAGTAGAAAATGTGGTCAGAAATGCAAAAATAGGGATGCGAATGGTGATTACCGGCTTCACTAGACCCACTGCCAATATATATATATAGATCCGATCGTGTGTAGTCGAACTGCACCATAATTACAGTGCGGTCTGCTGTAAAATGGACCCCACACATTTTAGATTGTAATGAAACTTTATACACTCATTTATCCATATATAAATCATACTTTAGACGGTTTAGATGTTGAAAAAACTACTTTAAACTTGATATTTATATTAAACTATTTTATTACATTGATTTTGCACCATCTTAAGATGGGGACTGCACACATATTAGATTTGGATGAAAATTGATATGCTATTAAAGTGAACAATTCTAAATACAATGGGTGGGGTGTATTTTCCATTTATGATCAGGTGGGGCCCACAGTGCATAGACTGCACGGTGCAGTCACATGCACTGGAATAAATCCCATATATATATATATATATAGGGAGCTGTTCCGGTGCAGCGTCACTGCACCGGAACAGTCGTGCAGTGGCCTCAAAATGGGGTCCATATGATCATAAAATCATGATCTACTCGACCCATTGTATTTAGAATAATGTATTCTATTACCATACCAATTTTCATCCCAATCAGATATGTACATGGGCTCCATCTGAAAATGGTACAAATTCAACGTAATAAAATAATTTAATGTAAATAACAACTTTAAAGTATCCGATTGGGATGAAAATTGGTATAGTAATAGAATACATTATTTTAAATATAATGGGTGGAGTAGATAATGATTTTATGATCATGTGGGGCCCATTTTGGGCCCACTGCACCGCTGTTCCGGTGCAGTGACGCTGCACTGGAACAGAATCCTATATATATATATATAATCCAGTGCATGCGACTGCACCGTGCAGTCCATGCACTGTGGACCCCACATGATCATAAATGAAAAATCCACCTCACCCATTGTATTTAGAATTACTTATTTTATTAGCATACCAATTTTCACTTTAATTCAACATGTGTGCAGTCCGCATGTTAAAATGGTGCAAAATCAACGTAATAAAATAGTTTAATGTAAATATCAAGTTTAAGGTGTTTTTTTCAACATCTAAACCGTCTAAAGTATGATTTATATATATATATAAATGAGTGTATAAAGTTTCATTATAATCTAATATGTGTGGTGGTGCAGTCCAACTGCACAGGATCAGGTCTCTCTATATATAAAACCTGACTGACTGTATATGCATATGTGTGTATGTGCCCTGAAAATGACACCAGGTGGACGACAGCAATGCACCCTATTTTTGCATTCCATCTAAGGTTAGACTTTAGGCACCGAACAATCCCGATTCTGGTAATTAATTAATATGAAGCAGCAGTTCATTTCATTTGGTAGCTGCCCGCTAAACGGCTAGCCTTCCACCGATTATAATAAGCTAAAAGTAATTCTTTCCACACATCAAAAAAAAAAATTATTTCTAGACCACAAACGCTACTGATCATATACAATAGCACTTAACTTGGCGAAGGATCGATCATTTGGGGCCAGTCCAAATCATCTAGGGAAGCAATTAGTGCAGTGTGAAATCTATTTGGGATGATGGGCACGATACGTGAGGGTGTGGCTGTGGGAAAGGGGTGCATGACAGGACGAAAGGAGGACGACGTTCGCAAGAGGAAGGTCGACTTCTATTTGGCTTCCATTACCTAATTGGATGAAATAGGACACGATTCTACATCCTCAAAAACTTTTCTTATTTTTAATTTAATCTATCATTTCTTACTAGTCACTGCATAACAATCTTCATTTTTTTTTATTTTTAATTTATTTTAAATTTTTCATTTCAAATATAGTACAACATCTTTTAATCCAGTCTTCTTTGCTAAATTTCTTCTGGTTCCATCAAATTATATGATCTTAAATGTGCACTTGTTCACCGAGTCATTTTGAAACATTAAAAGAATAAGAATAGGGATGCTTTGCCAAATTAGTGGCGCTCGTTTGGTCACGGTCGATGAAATAAGGTTTGCGTTCATGTGCCCATGGGTATTTGAATCCCATTTTGTTGGAATTTCAAACCAAATTTTACGTGGGGGTATTTAGTCCCCCTTAAAACTGTATTGAAACTTTGTTATCTTCTCTTTTGATATTTGGGTGCTTATGGTCTCCTCATTATATTTGGGAGCTTGAAGTCTCTCTTTGGAAAAAGAAAAATATAAATTATCTTAAAGCTTTAAATGTAATATGAGTCGAAATATGATGTAAATATGCATCAATCAAAAAAAGAACAAGAATGTTTTACCATAGAATTGGGGCGTTTGGTCTTAAAGATTTTTTATCCTTATCTTTTTAATTTTTAATACAAGATGTTCCTAATGTGACTAATTTTATCTGTATAAACAATCGAACATATATTATAATGGTTCTGCTTCAACGTTAGTCTGTTTTAAAAAACCTTCATCTGCATCTGCCTCTAAAGTATCATCCCAGTGTTTTTAAGCTCATATTTGAAACCCACCAAAAAAAAGGCAGCCTGAGGGCTCATGTGATTGGATAGTTCGTATGAGTGTGTGATATGAATTGTTAATTTCTATTGACGAGAAGAGAGTGCACCAACTGGAGGGAGGAAGAATTCCTGACAGTTATGATTTCGGTTAAGCTTTAATCAAGCTGTCTGCCATAATTTACGGATTAAATCCTCACAATTATGAAATGGCCCCATCAAACATGTCCAGAAAATGCCAAATTTGGTGTTAAAGGTCTATGAACTGCTTGATTTGTCTCAAGGAAATTCCAATCAAACGGTTAGATTGCCATCTTACCAAGTTTTCATTTTGAAGTTTTTCCAAATTTCTGTCTTGTTTAATTAGTTCTTTGAAAGATGGTTTCAAGACCCAAAGTATCATATTTTCAACAATAAGTGGGAGAAGGATTATTCCGTTAAATATTCTTCTAAACTTATATTGCCCACTTAAAGGCGGCCACCCATCTCTCTAGCGTGAGGGTTGGTATGTCACAAGCACATATATAGATCACCAGCATTCGCATCTTACGAAAAATAAAAATACATAAAATTCACTTAGTAAATATGAGAATGGCAAAAAAAATAAAAATAAAAACAAAAAGGAAATATGAGAAGGCATCGTACCTCTTCTACCTCTTTGTCAACTGGGAATCAAGGGGATGGAATTGGAGCCTGATCGCATGTGACTTGGAGCATACAACGTTGCATGCTCTCAGGCATATACACTTATTTTTTTAAAAATTTTTTTACAATATTGTTAATCTATATGTATTTAATATGTGTATAAATTTTTACCATTTTTGGAATATTTTAGATATTTATTTTTAATTTTTGAAAATTAGTGGCATTTTAATTACCTAAAATGCCACTGGTTTTATAAAATAAAAAATAAATATATAGAATACTCCAAAAATAGTAAAAATTTATAAATATGTTAAATACACTTAAATTAATAATTTTATTAAAAAAATTGAAAAAAAAATTTAAAAAATGGGTGTATACACCCAGCATGCGATCGGGCTCCGACGAAATTGGAAGGTAGCAGGAAGGAAGGGCAATTCATTGCATGATAGCTAAAATCCTTGTGTTCCCTTTCGAAAGGCATGCTGAAGTTAAAAAATAATCCCAAGATTCTAATTTCAACACAATTGCATATTGAAACAACTGGTCTAGATCTTACAACTCAAAATGAATTGTATGCCTCTCTTCTGACTTGAAATGAGCTTGTGTCAGATTTGGGTGGGACCTCGGAAAGTCTTATCCATTTAGGTGGCAGAACCAAATGGACTACTACTTATGACGTACTTCTTGAGTTGTTCGGCTTCCACATATTGAGTAGACTAGAGCTTGGGTAAAAAATGGGAACAGATGGTTTTTACTTTTCAGTAAGAGTGACCTGATCAATATTACTCTGATATATCTATCAATACTACCCGAACTTAAAATCATGGTTGTAAATAATAATAATAATAATAATAATAATAAAAGCAGAAAGAAATATTTGCTTTCCCACACATTTGGTTGGAGGGAAAGATGCAATCTACCTTATGAACATTATCCGTTTGAATTTTGAACCCAACGCAAGCATTAGGAAGCGGAGACCATACACACGCTCCCTCTGTCTTTCATTAGAATACAAGAAAGATAGGCCTGAGGAGCCCCACCTTTCCTTGAAGTTTGAACTAGAACCAAATGGTGCAGATCCAGTTCATAGGGAGGAGAGTGTCATTTTCATTTTTCAGCTGATAATCCTTTGCTTGAAGGGAGTGCACATGGGCAGTGATAATGCCAAATGAAAGGTTATAAGGTGGGTCCTGATTTTGGCACTCCCTTTAAATGCTGGAAGACAATCTTGTTTGTCTGTAAAACACCTGCCCGTATGCCCCACATTGTCTTTTCTTTTTTCCTTTTTTTTTTTAAAAAAATTTTAAAAAATAAAAAGATTCACACATCCACACCTTTGTTCTCTTTTCCATGCAGGATTGGCTCTGCTTGCTCTTTTGGCCTTTTTATTTGTAAGCAAATATTCCATCATCATCATAAGCTGCTGTTCATTTAAGCGAGGAGTAGGCACTTTAGCCTAAAATTGAATGATTAAATTTTATTTTTTGGTGTTTTGGACATGAATTTCCAGCCTGATGTTCCCGAATAGAAAGTTAATTGGTTCTCGTTCGTTGTTCGACACAAGAACTTCAATAGAATAAATTTAAGTAAAGCAACAAAGATGATTTGATAGATTCGTACTGTTAATTTATAACGGCTCAAATTAAATCAAAGTTGTATATATGCTAGAAATTCATATTTTGTATTTTTACAGAGAAAATTCTTGATTAAGAAAGCTGAACACAGCAATTTCTTTACTAAAAATATAAAATGCAAAATAAAATAATTAATAAATATTATGATCTACAACTTGAAAGCCACAATTTTTGTGTACGCAATGGTGAATATGAAGAGATGCACAGGTAAGGTGATGTCTTAGAATTGAGAAGTGTGGGATAGGATGGTAGATTGTAATGTACACGTTCTTTTACGGATGGTTTAAAAACTTAACAACTTAATTTTTCTAACTTTACCCCCTGTATCCTATTTATTTTTCCTTTCAACTACTTTTATTTTTTTAACTTTACCTATATTATTTGATATCAATCGCATAATTATCAAAATATTCCCCTTCCACTTTTACCTCATCTTAAAATTTCACCAAATTCTCAATTCTCAAATGTCTTTTAAGAAACTACAGTGAAACAAGTAATCAGAAACTAGAAAAGTTGCCTACAAGATACCTGAATCTGAGTGTGTTCAATGAAAAGGTAACTACCGTGAAGTATTTTTTTCAGCTAATGACACTTATCCTAGGCGACTCTTGATAAAGAAGCAACCAACTTCTTGAGCTAATAGAAATCCATCAATCCACATTAAGACTCGATTAGAAAGAAGAATGATAATGAAGGATTGGGGTGCAACTCGAACTCATGAAACTTAAATTCACCTTAACCGTAGCCCTAATCACCTCAACCGTAGCCCTAATCCTATATATAAAATATTAACCCTAACCTTAATCTTATTTGTAAAATAAAAACCCTAACACTATTTTTGAAAGTCATGTTTGTGTTGGAATTAATATTGATGAATTGAAATTTTATTTAAAAGTGATAAGTTTAAAATTTCAAATGAATATATAATAACAACGAATTATATAAGTAAACATAATAATATACAATTAAACTACAGATTTTTTTTAAAAAGCAATATACAGAATATTTCTAGAAGAAATTTAATATTAAAAACAAGATAAAGGAATAAAATTAATGAATGTAAGAGTAAATGATAGAAATAAAAGATAAATATACATGAAAATAATATATTTTATTTATAATATAATTACAATATGCCAAATAAGTATTCAAATATAGATATAAATAGTATAAATACGCAAAATATAAAGAAATATTGTTTAAATATTATGTCTATAATATATTTTATAATAAATATAAAATGAAAAATCAGGCTTGAGTTCAGGTTCATTTGAAACATAATCCTATCATATTTACAAGTCGTGATCATCCAATATGGATTCATTGGACTCAAGTTGTGAAAAAGTAAATTTTAACATGGTTAGAAACTAGATTCAACAATACTAGTGAAACGTTAGTTGCTTACAATATAAGTCTCAAATTTTAAAAGACCGGTGGTGGTAATTAACAAAGAAAGTTTACACCACCACTACTAAACTTTCTTATTCTTAGATACATGCTTCTTGATATTTCACCACAGGAACTGTGAAAATAAACTTTTACTAAAAGGCTATCAATACACAGGAAGATATGAAAAAATAATTAAAAAATAAGTTAGGTATAGGAAGTGAAAAATTTTAAATTAAAAAATTTTAGTCAAAATTTTTTTATAATTTCTAAACACCCTATAATGTATACATATGAAAGAGGGCAACTCATAGGGGTGAAAAGGTGATCAAAAGGATCTGTAATATAAGGCCAATACATATTTTTTCCCCTTTTCTTGATGTATAGTCTTCCCATTGAAATTATTTTGACCACCGTTTTGGGTTGTGATGAAAAGGTCATGATTCAATGCAAATGCAAGTATTAAAGCTCATGCGTGGATTATTGATTTTTAAAATTTATTTTAAAATTTTTTACATCGACATATGAGTCCAAAGAAGATTTTCTGCATCAGTGTGCGGATTCAAAAAATAAATTTAAAAATGAATAATCTAAGAAAGAGTATGTATTGAGCATTGAATCACGACTCATGGTGAAAATGTGGTGTGGAGGAGTGTTTTTTGCAGAATGGTTCATCAGGAAAGTGATATGATGAATTGGAGGCGATCTTTGGGGACATTGTTTATGCATTTGATGGGTAAAAAAAAAAAAAAATTGAAATCAGAAGTATGGTGCGACCTTGCGCAGGCCGAAGGTGCTAGGAAGGTGGGCTCAAATGATTAGAAAATATTTTTTATAATAGCAAATAATACACCTAACCTTCTTAAAATAATCTTATCTATCACAATTCTCTTTTCCTCACTAGATTCACGGTTGGAATACTGTTTTTTGACAGTCACTTGGAATAGTTTTTAAATTAAGGTCTTTGTTGGAAAGCTTGCAAGTGGAGGATTTCCTACCAAACCACCGATACTGCTTAGTCAAAAGACGACAGATATGATGTGATGTGATGCGTACCTAGAGATGATAAAACCTATTTCTACTTGTCTGGGTGACACTAAAATATTTCACCCGGTAAATCACCCGAGCTGTACCTGTGTATACATACATGTCCGTCTCACTTTTAACCTGACTATATAAAATTGTATTTATATAATTCCTTTAAAATTAAAGATTTTGATCTTCAATGTAAAATTCAATTCATTTATTATATTTAACATTATTTGTTTATTTAGGAGATTAAGTTTTATCTCAATCAAGTATATTTATGGGTCATATTTGTTCAAATATATATATATATATATTCACGTATAAATTATAAAAATATTAAAATATCAATTTTAAAGTAGTATTTTCGACATCTAAGCCGTCTAAAATATCATTTTTATGTGAATAGATGATTCTATAAAGTATTATTCCATTTTAATACATGTGTAAATATATCTAAGAATTTTTCGTAACTTACACATGAATATATATATTTTTGAACAAATGTATCCTATAAACATATTTGATCAAAATAAAACTTGATCTTTTAGATAAACAAATGATATTTAATGAGAAATTTATTTCATTCATCCGAGAGTTTATATGCTTATATAATCAAGAAATTTTCACAAATGTGTGAGAGTGGACAACAAAAATGCATTTATTAATGAATGGATTATAAGTTGCCGTAGTAATAAAAACAATAGAACGCTGGAAACCATTGAAAAAGCCCGATGCATGATGAGGTGACAAGAATTGAACTTCGAGCCGTGAACAGGCTACGGAAATGGGGTGTGGGTGGCATTTTTAATTCTTTTGTGACGTTCTTCCTCAGTGTTAGCTCAGTGCTAGCTCAGTGCTTGTGCGTCTGTTGCCGCATTGCTTTTAGAGGACTAATACACATCATTATATTTTCATCGCATTTCTCTATCACATCCGAGCCTCTTGAGTACTTCCAAATAGGCTCAACGGAGAATGGGTATATATTCATTAAAATTATGTTATTGTTGACTAAGGTAATCTTTTGAATTTCAGTCGATTAAACTGGTGATGGTATAAACATAAGATGTAACCAATATGTTTATGGTTTACCATCAACTTTGTAACTTAGAGAAATAAATAAGATGAATAAGCGTAATGTGCGGAAATTTTTTTTCAAACGAGTATTGGAAACTCTCTCCTTTTCTAGTATGGAGTGGGAGCTGTTACCATTTTCCTTCTTATACAGAGATATTTGCAATTTCTCCTCTTAGTAGTTAGTACAGAGGTGTTATATAAAATTTTTTCCAACATACTTTATTGTAATATTAGTTGTCCTAATGTATAAATGCCAATAAAAAAGGAAATTGTTTTTAGGTTCAGAATGGCGGGTAAGATACCAATTAGCAAAAATAGAATTATCATCAGGATAAGGTTTTAAGTCAGAAAAAATTTTAGGCTCTTACTAAAACTTCCAAAGGGAATGTCTTTTTTGAATGTGGGGCAAACGATTTTGAAGGTAGAGATTTTCCTAGAGATGGCTACTTGGATGGAGAATGAATGAAACGTAAGAACGACCATTGACAAAGAGCGGTGGTGAACCATGAATCTAGGCCACCCGTAAAAAGGTCCAAACCGCGTTATAAAAGAGGCCTTAGGTAGGGATCCATCACGCCATCGAATGCATTTCAAAAATCATTGAAAACATTCGAATATTATTTCACCAATCTTATGCTCTCGATCTGTTTTTATTTCAGCATTTAATCTGGACGATCTTATAGCCGCCATTAATATATATGCCATCACTCATATGGACGATGTTTCAACAAACTCTCCCATTGTTAGGACATGCTGAGAAGTGGGACCCACAAGATCGACGGTAATGCTCACCAAACGGTGGGTCCCTCCCCCTCACATCCCGGTGTATATATCGTCGAGGACATTCGGACGTTTGGACCTAGGCAGAGCACCCCTCTGTAGAATTGGGGTCCACCGTGCATATTAACAAAATCTAAACCGTTCATCGATCTTTATTTCGATTTTAGAATCTCCCTTCAAGAATCAAACTCATTGAATTTCAATTTAGGCCACACCTGATCAACATGTGAAGAAAGTGTTCAAACCATCTCATCTTCGAATTAACATACGTAGATTTTTGTTTCCATACAACGTGATTCGTAAGTTAACAAATGCATAAAAGTCGGTATTTAATTGGAATATAAAAATAAATCATTCATGTGCACCACATTATTTGAAAATAAATGTCTTAGAATTTTTCTGGTTTTCGAGGCCCATATGTATGAATAAATGCTGATTTTTTTTTTTTTTCTGTTTCCTATGTAATATCACTAGATTCAAATATAATTTTTTTTTAAAAAAAATGAAGGATTTGGATTTTCTTAGAGGAATGAATGGATTACGTAGGGTTCTATTTCCCCATGTCTTATCCTCGGGTCTCAGCGATATCCGTACTTCGTTGGTGCGACGTCATTCTCTGTCACTCTCTCCGGTCGTTGCGGTGGGCATCACCAGCTCCCACGTAAAGCATCAGCAATTAGCCGTCGTTCGCTCGTATTCCGTTCAATATATAGACGTATGCGTATGCCTACGCATGCACAACGGCAGGGAGTTTGGATTTTTCACAAAATGCGCCATATAATTTTCCTAATTGCAAATTAATCCTTTTAATTCAAGTATTTACAAGATGAACCCTTAGGTTTTGTACTGTTGTATCGTACCTTGCCGTTTACGTGACAAATTTTAGATCTGGCGTGCGTTGGATGTGATTTCAACTGCATATTTCAAAATGTTAGAAC
>JAXCLR010000050.1:820377-838039 GCA_035584095.1 Annona squamosa | reverse complement strand
TTAACCATTTTGTAAAAAAATTTTCAAAAAAAAAAAAAGGTGTCGTACACTCGGGTGCGTTGAGGCTGCACGCACCCGGGTGCACACGATTGAGTTCCGTAATAATTATCATAACTTAAGATAAGGTACAAAAAAATTATTTATATTTTCGATTAAAGCATTATAAGTTTTATATAATGAATAATCAGAGGAGATATGGCTATACAAATATATTCATGACATTATGAGTGTATTTTTTTAATTGGTATTGTACATCGTAACATCTAATAATATATATTAAACTCATTTACCAAAGAGATAACAAAGTTCTTATCTATGTAACAAGAAATAATAAATTTTCATTTATTTACTAAGGAAGACCAAAGCTCCCACCTATGTGTAATAAAGACCAAAGCTCGCGTTGAAATTCTGGTCAAAATCTCGCAATTGGGATTCGAACCACAACACAACAGTGCATTAAGTCTCTAATACGCCCGTCATGACCAACCGAGCAAATTCTTAGTTGGTCATTATGAATGTATTTGAAAAGTGATAAAATTTTTCGACATAAAATTTTTAATGTGAAAGTTTTTAAATATAAGAAAATAATGTAATATGATATGAGCAATAATAAAAGATAAAAAGAATAAATTTAAAATAAATATGTTAGTTGTATATATAGTTATATAGAAATAATTGAAAAGTATAATTGTTATATAGAAAGTTGTTAAGATATTAAAAAAATAAAGTAAATATAAAAAGTGAAAAGTTTTTAGTAAAAAAACCAACTCATGAATATTTAACTTTATTTATGATTTCATGTCTTAATTAGTTAATAGTCTTACTTTTTCATTATTGTTTATATCATAGTCAAATTATTTCTCTACTTCTCGCTTTCTTTCTGATTGTCATCAATCAGATTATATTATTTATTCTATTTTTCTCTAGCTACTTATTTAAAATAATAAAAATTTACTTCATTTCTTCATTTTCACAAGCAGCTTAAAATTAATTGAAAATGGAAAATTTATTATATCAATTGTTAAGTAAATAAAAATAAAAATTTTAAAGAGGTAGTTTACATATAATTAACAGTTACATGCGTGTACATCCAATTACTATCTAGATGGTAAATGGATTCCAACTTTCAAGCCGATGCTTGGACCGTCTAAAAATTTTAAAAGAAAGCAAGGAAAAGCGAGATGTTTTAACTTTTCTTTATCATGCTCGCGACCCTTACATTGCTTTGCTAATTATTGCTGTTGATTTGTGACTTGCAAGCTAAGCGTCGAAACGGCCCCTGCTCTTTCCTTGCTCGCGTTAAGCAATAGACCAACAGCCAAGATTATTGTTCGAGCCACCTCGATGAAGGGTATATTTCCTTTTCAAGCCAAGTCACATTAATTTATACTATATAAATTAAAACTTATATTTTCTCTTAGACAACAACCAATGCACGGTTTGGATTACTCCATTTTCGGATATGTCCATAAGACCAAATCAAGATATCCCAAGCGCGCGAAGGTGGAGAGGACGCGAGTCCATCTCTCACGCGGCAGGCGATTACGCCTTTTCTCCCTGCTCCGTCAAAAAAAAAAAAAGAAGCAGAACGATACTGCGAAACTGCAACGCATTTGGGTGCATGCGTATATGAAGTTGCTAGGAAAAAGAAGTATGGAAAAAAAAAAAAAAAAACCAAACGAATCAGAACCGTCAATTTAGCGTCATTTGAGATGTGATCATTGATTTTAATGGTCCAAGATGTGATCATTTGAGACTCCACCTCTAAATTTGCTAACAAGAAGAAGGAATTTTTTTTCATCTACATTTGTTCACTTTTGACCTGAATTGAAATTTCAAATATCTCTACTGTTTTATTATTATCTTTATATTTTAATATTCTTATATTTTTGTATGATTATTCTATCTATCTTTATTTTTTGATGTTTTTGACATTTAAAATTTTTTCCCACTTTTTATATAATATGACATTTTAAGCGCCTAAGTAAGACACATCGTTGCGCTCCTTGTATATTTATCTCTACCTTATCACATTCGGTCTCACATTTTTCCTATCTTTGAGTAAAACTTTTGACTAATTTTTTGCCCAACTGATAAACTCACTCCTCTAAACATTATCTCGAATCACATCAAAAATCACCATCTTCAAAAACAAAGAAAATAACATCGAATCACCCATTTAAATTTTTCCTGCCTTTTTTGCCCCAGTTGTTTTCTTCGATTGCAAACGGACCCCATCTCCGCCATAGAAAGGTACTAAAAACGAGAAAAAGGAAAAGGAAAGGAGAGGTTTATACCCCTCGAAAAATCTGAAATTCTAAATCACTCCCTCATCTCCAATGCATTCCTTCCGCCCGTTTCCTCCCTTGTTTTCATGCGTCGTGAGTAGTTTGGAAGCCATGGTTTCAAACTATTTTCCTTGTCCTCTGCAGAACTCATCTCTGCATCCCGAGCATTGCTGAAATCTCCTTCCTAACCCTCGGGAATTCTCTACAGCATGCTGACATCTCTTACTCTGCTGCAGCTTCTTGCTGCTATCTCTTACCTTCTTTTTCTATCCTGCCATTCATTTTCATCCGATGAAGGTAAATGATTCTCTCCTTCAGCTAGAGCGAGATCTTCGTTCGTGGATTTGTTGTTGGATTCCTCTGTCAGTGTATTTTGTTGCTTCTTAATTCCAATTTCCTCCCAGTTTAAGCTGTTTTCAAGTTTAAAGAAAATCAATTGTGCTGATTTCGTAATATAGGTTGTCTCGTCTTTACTGTTTTTAGTGATGTTGCCTTTGAGGGATATCTTGGAGTAACATTTTCTTTTTCGTTTTCTTTTGTTTCTGTTTGGCTGAATGAAGCTACCTTTGGCATGAAGTTGAGAATTGAGCACTTAACAAGTTTGCATTTCAGCTGTCGTTTTGAGCTCTGTTTCGTATTTCGAAAATTCGGTGTCGGATCACTTGTTTCCTTCGAGATCTACATTGGATTACTGTACCGGTTTTTGGATAACAGAAGTCTTGGGGCGGCTTATGTACTCGGCCGCCGTCAGAATTGTGTTTTTCCTAAATGGCATCTGGTGTGGTTTTTATGGCGAATTTTGTTGGAATTTCAGCAATTTTGATGTCTGAAACATGCGGGGAACCTCGTCATCTCAGTTTCATTGACTTATGTAGTTTTTCGGAGTTGCATACGAGAATTTTCACTGGACATTGAAAAGAATCCTCTTTCTAACGCATTGCATTTTTTGAGTTTCACAGTTTCAGCGCTGGTGGCCTTCAAGGAGTCCATTTACGATGACCCCCTCGCGGTGCTGTCGAATTGGAATGCTTTAGATGCAGATCCTTGTGATTGGTTTGGTATCGCCTGCTCATCATCTCGAGATCATGTTGTGACTCTGTAAGAAAGATCCCACCTTCCTTCAGCTTTCTGTTTCTTTCTTTCTTTCTTTCTTTCTTCTTCTTTTCTACTTTTACAGATCTCTAGATTTGCCAACAAGAGGAAGCCTTGGCATATAGATCTGTTATTTTGGGAAGCACTACATATATGTGCATGTGGGTCTTTCACAACGTAAATTGGTGCCATATTCATGTCATCCAGCAATCTGTACAGTTGGCCTATGATTGATCATGAACATTCCATTTGAGGACCCAGATCAATGGTCAATGGCACGGTTGTCAGAGCTTGCAACCAATGTAACCATTAATGGATGCATTCAGGAATCATTCCCTATTAGGTAGATAATTTAAGTAAGAAAGCAAACCAGCCAAATCATTTGCAAAGCACTCTGATAGAGTGGAGAAGATTTTGTATCCTCTCATATTCATTGTTGGGTCATATACTAAACCGCCTCAGTTGCTTAAAGCCAGGCCCATATCTACGCAATTTTGGTGTGGATTTGACTGTGTTTGGCATTGAAGAATATCTTTCGTCGTTCTGTTTTTTGGTCACTGTGGGAAATCATTGAGCCATAAACTTTTAACTGCTGTTTTCTGAGCCATGTTGCGGTATACCAGGCCTACAAGGGCTTAACACAGATCATGTGGATCATCAGATCAGAGGAATTGTAAGTTACTGGTGGGGTTGAAATGAATAGTTAGAGGGTGATCATAGCCATTTTAAAGGGGTCTTGCAACATGGTTGTGGTCCCCCTTTTCACTGGTATCATCTATTTTTTCATGTTCATGCACTCTTGGCTATGAGTATTAAATTTGATTATCTGGTTTGTCATGTGAAATCTTTGGTGGACCTTCCAATTCAAGCTTTTGCTGATTGCATGTTGAGTCATTTTGGAGTCAATCAAATCACAATATCATAGAGTTGCCTTATTCTGCTTGCTTTATTGATAGTTAATATAAGGTGGACCATAGCCATCCCCCTTGATGCATTATGCATGCGGTTTGGTGGGGAGGTTGTAGGAAACTCTGCATAAGCTGTCATTGTTGGTTTTGTGACAGTAGATGAAACAATTAATGAATGTTGGGACATGCTCTTTGCAGAAATCTTTCCAGTTCATCTTTGAAAGGGTTTATTGCAAGGGAACTTGGCTACCTAACCTCCTTGCAGCAATTGTATGCTTTCTGGCAGCTTGGACTTTCCTTTGCATTTGTTTATTTTACTGAAGTTGTTTCCCTGACCCTTGTGTATGTGAGAGCCTTTTGCAGAGTTCTACACAAAAATAATTTTCTTGGACCAATACCCAAAGAGATTGGGAAGTTGACCAACCTCAAGGTCCTTGATCTGGGTGTGAATAAGCTGTCTGGCATCATTCCTCCTGAGATTGGATACTTGAATAATGTTGTGAAAATGTAAGTGAATTGTGACTGCTGATTGTTTTTTTGTTCTTTCTTCCGGTTTGTTTCTGTATCATAATTAGTTTTTCTGGCTATCCTACTATTTCAGAAATCTTCAATCTAATGAACTAATGGGGAGCCTTCCATCCGAGATTGGAAATTTGCTGAAACTTACTGAATTAAGGTTAGATAAGAACAAGCTTCAAGGCAGCGTTCCTGGAAGCGGCAACATCTCAATGAATTTTACATCTAATATCCATGGAATGTAAGTCTTTTTTTTTTTTTTTTTTCACTTTAACTGTTACTGTTGCATACACCATTCTTATCTGAGAACATTATTGATTTTCAAGTCTTTTTCTCCATAAAGAATTTAGTGAAATCAAGTGACTTTGGTTGGAATTACACAATGGATTCGTATATTCTCAAAATGTGTTTTAACACTTAATATCAATTGTCAACTGTCTGCCTTTTGAGATAAGGGAAGAAAATGGTTCAAATACATGGATGGAGAAGAAGGTGACTTTCTTGCCTGCTTTGGAGTTAAGCTGATTCAAGAGAACGAAATGGCAATGGATTTCATGGCAGCACTCTGTCAACTTCTTTTTGCTCTGCAAATTTTAATTTGCCAAAGTAGCCTGCTACCACTGCTAGCTTTTGCTATTTCCACACACATGCTCTTCCTTCTCATTTCTTTTACTGCCCCACCAGTTGCTGCCATAATTGTTTCCAGCCTGTTGCCACAAACATTAACTATTTCTCTCCCTTTCCTTCGTGAATGCCAGTCTCTTCTTTCCTTGCCCTCACTATTTTTGTTGCTACCATCATAATCATCTTTCCTTTCTTGATCTTTTGTATTCCAACTCTCACCATTCTGATTATCCTCTTGGTACCTTTCCTTGTCCTCTTTGTTGTTGTTCATCTTCCTGCTCACAAGTCTTCCTTTTGCTCACACTTCTTCCCCATGTCCTCCTCTTCCTCTATCAGCACTTTTAATGCTGCCACTAGAGCCATTCTCTTCTCCATTTTTGTTAAGGCTTTTTTGTCATATCAGAAAATTTATCTACAAATATTGATGGCACATTTGCATTACTAAACATTTTGATTTGTCTACAATCTTCAAGTAAATTCGACTGCTAATGAAATCCGTTTTATTTTATGCTTCATATTGTTATATATTACCCACTTATAGTAGCTTGGGATTTGTGTGATCAGAGCCCATGATTCATATTATGTGGTTCATATTAGGTGCAATATAGTTAGGATACTTGGTGCCTGTGATTCATAACTTGTGGTGTGCATTTTTTTGCTATTCATATCCTAATTTTAGGGAGCATACAAGGGTGTTAATGGTCTTGGTCAACCTATCAACCTGCTCATCCAACCCATTCATAAATGAATTTGGGTTGGGATTTTTGAATAAATGGGTTATGATCCGCCAATTCGTTCAACAATTTAATTAAAGAAACTGATTATAGTTGAGATTTTATAACTCTTCAACCTGTTTAAAAACCATTTTTAACTGATTTAACCTGTTCAACTCATTTAACATATTAAAGTTATATAACTGTAAACCCCTTGGTTATTTATTCATGTTAAGTTTTCCTTCTGCCACCTAATTTTCATTTTCCTACTGATGCCTTAATTCTATTTTTCTGTTATTGCCTTATTTCCATTTCTTCTATGCCACCAACAACATCATCTCACCTTTCCCTGCGAGATCATCGTTTGCCAGAATTTAGGCCTTCGGACCGATTGCCATACAACCTATTAATAATTCACCAACCCGTTTATTAAATGGGTTATAGACGGATTAGGTTTGAGATCTTTTGAATGGGTTAAGATTAGGCTCCAACTCATCCAACCTGATCTATTAACACCCCTAGTAGCATATGATGATGGCTGCAACCTAATGAAAGAGATGCTTGGACAATCTTGTAAAAAAGAAGTGTGTTGGATCTATAAAATGAATCTGAGGTACAAAAGCTTTCTTTGTTGCATGCATATTCCATCTTTTTTGTGTGTTATCTTGTTTGGTTTGCAAGACAGTTCGAAATCCAAATGTCTCATGTCCTTTTTTTTGTTTTCAAATTCAATATCAACTTACCTGCTTGTGACATGGAGGATCATGCTTTCTTGCTCAAAGCTGTTTATTTCATTTGGAGTCTTTATCAGCAAGTGAAATCTTGGATTTTAAAAATTGGTTTTAATATGACTTGCCTTTGGAGTTAAAAGGCAAGCATGCCCAACAAAATACGTGCTCAAACCTTTGTCTGACTAAAAAATGTTTATTAAATGGATGAATTCTATTGCTGCTGTTATTGATATTATTGTTGTCATTTGTTATGTCAAATGATATAATTTGATTGCACTTGATATTATCTTTACTACTTAACCTGCGTAGAAATATGAAACTTTCACTGTTTGCATGAATGTCACCTGCTGACGCTACTGACTATATTTGTGGCCTTTTTTAACATTACTGATTAAGAATGTGTTAACATGCTATGCTTTGAAAATTCTCATCGAACTTCAAACTTCTTTTTTCTTTTGTCCCCATTTGTTTTCTATCCTTTATACCTCATGCAATGTTATGATCTTTGTTGCAGGTATGCTCCTCATGAAAATGCCAGTGGCTTCTGTCGGTTACCTCAATTAAAAGTAGCAGATTTCTCAGACAACTTACTTGTTGGAAAGATACCCTCATGCCTGAAATCTCTTCCAAGGTTACTTTTGGGACTCTTCTTCCATCAAAACTTTCTGACGAAGCTAAATGCACTTCCGCTTGAGTTCATACAATTCACTTAGCCTCACCTTGAAGACGAATGACCATGGTTATTGCTGTCTACATGGAATTTGGACCTGGCCATCTATTATTTTCTACCCCTGACAGCTGCTTTTTTTCCTCAGCCTTTTACCCCTTGGCTTATCTACACATACACCTCATCCAATGGTCGGGGCCTCATTCATTTTATTCACTGGCACATATTGTCCATGGTATTGAGAGAGCTCTCAATATCTGTTAGTATTTCAAGACTGACAATGTGCTGCACAATTATTTTCTGCTTGCAGATCAAGCTTTAGGGGAAATTGCTTTCAAGATAAAGATTCCAATTTGCAGCATTCTAATGCTCAGTGTGGTGTGTATCCTGCAGACTTTTCCTCTCCTGACACCATATCTTCATTTTTGTGGTTGTTCAGACTGGGTGATTTCCTTGTAATGGATTGCAGTGAAAATGTGAAATCATTATATAAAGCGGTTTCGAGTACTATTCCCATTTGAATAGCAATCACATGTCCCACAGCTTCTTATAGTATTGTGAAATTCAGCCTCTGATTGTAATGATTGCTCCATGGTAAGTGAATACCAATATAATCCACATGGCGTTGTATTTGGAATTGGTTCAGATGATGCATTGGATAGGGAAAAGAAAATGGTACCTGTATGATCTTAATTTTTGATGTTTGAAATGAGGGTCCGTTTGGTAAGAGGTAAAATGAAGTGAGGTTGTGGGAAAATTTTGAAAGTGTATGATATGATATAATAAGGTTAATAATTAGGAGCAAAGAGAAAAAATTAAGATGTATAGCATAGTTGCATGAAAGTATGTGAAAAAAATTGGAATGTAGAAGTAATAATAGAAAAAGTAGGTTGCTTACGTAGTCAAGATGTTAAATCATATCAAAAAGTGTATAAGATGAAGTGGGAAATTTTTTTTTTCCCCTATATCTAGGAAGTTGAATAAGCTTTATTCTATCTTCCTTTTTTTTTTTTTTGGATTCCTTATGAAATGTAATGGCTGTGGTTGGATACAATCTGTCTTTGTTTGGGGGCCTTCACATCATAACCGGCACTCATTTATAGTTATGATATCAGCTAGTACTGTTCCTTTGGAATTAGGATATGAAAATGGATTTACAAGTCGTTTTTTTCATTTGCTACATTACAATTCAGTCGTAATTTCATTTTCCATAGTGTGCATTTAATTCTTTTAATATTTCAGATCTTTCTAATGTTAAATTGCTCCCTGACACTATTCTTCAGGTGGTTCTCCACCTCCAAAGAGCCACGCAACATCTAAGCCATTGAAAGACCAAGCTTCATCTAGAACTGCAAGCCAGGGAGCATCACGGCCTGCTTGGCTGCTTGCACTGGAAATTGTAACAGGAGTGGTTGTAGGGATTCTTGCAGTATATTGTATTCTAAAGGCTGTTAAAAGATGCAAAACAAAATCTTCAGTCATAATCCCATGGAAGAAGACATCAAATGGGAAGGAAATGACAATATATATAGGTACCTAGCCATGTGGCATGATTTCTTTCTCGTTTTACCTTCAGATCCAATGCTCAGAGCTTTTCCATTATCACATGCACGTCTCTACATGACATACAACTGATATATCGATGATAAAGGGGGACTCCATCTAATCACCGTGTAGTCAGATAGAATTTGTATGGACTCTGCCTGATGAGCAGTCCTAAACCTTGTGGAAGCGATAGATTTATAGATTGTTCATGGTAAATTGGCTTCACGGGCTGCCTGGAAAAGTTTGGGCTTTTATATTCAAAAGTGGAGCACTTGTGCTTCTCATGTATGCGCCAATTTATTTTATGTATTACCAACTTAATGCTCACATTCGGTCCATTGTATTCTTTTTGTTGCACATACCTGAACTGTAGTTGTGACTGAATGCTTTTTGTAATTAGATTCTGAGATGCTGAAGGATGTGGCGAAGATAAGTAGACAGGATCTTGAGGTGGCTTGTGAAGATTTCAGCAACATTATTGGCTCCTCATCGGACAGTGTGGTGTACAAGGGCACCATGAAAGATGGGCCAGAAATAGCTGTCATATCTTTGTGCATCTCAGAGGATCAATGGACAGGCTATCTTGAGCTTTATTTTCAGAGCGAGGTAACTTTTAATGACTTTTCACCTTGAATACTTGGCTTCCATGGATATTTAAGAAAGGAAAAATAGAGTAATCAGGTATTGCATGCTTCAGGTTGCTGATTTGGCTAGGCTAAACCATGAGAACACAGCAAAGCTACTTGGTTACTGCAAAGAGACAAGCCCATTTTCAAGGATGCTGGTGTTCCAATATGCATTGAATGGAACTTTGTATGAGCACCTTCATTGTAAGTCTTACTTTTGCAAACGGTTTTCAGAGTGTGTATTTATTGTTTCTCAGTTGGGTGATGCTCTGAGCTTTTGTAATCATAGATGGTGAAGGGTGTCAGTTGTCCTGGATTAGGCGCATGAAAATCATTGTAGGCATTGCTCGTGGTCTCAAGTACCTTCACACAGAACTTCAGCCTCCATTCACTGTATCAGAGTTAAACTCAAACTCGATTTATCTCACTGAAGATTTTTCTCCTAAGGTATGTCCGAGTCATCTCCTTGAACAGATTTGTATGATCATTTTGATATCTGACGAAGAAATGACAGGTAGAAGCTGCTGAATACCACTATATGATTTACTTCGCTAGTTAAGTGGGACTCCTGGTTGAAAAAAGGAATCTGTACGGATGAAATCATTAAAGGATGCCTTTTTTTTTGGGGGAGGGGGGTGGTGGAGGATAGAATTAAGGGATGTCTCTAAGTTGCATCTCAGGATTCTGAATGCATTTGCTGTCTAAGGATTGGATATTTCCTGTTTATGTGTATTCAATGGATGGGTTTCTCTCATGGGGCTTTTACTCAATTGCGTCTCCTCTCATGCAGCTTGTTGATTTTGAAAGATGGAAAACGGTACTATCAAAATCTGAAAAGAACTCTGGCTCCATGGTTAATGGTGGCTCTTATAAAAGTTTCCCAGATGCAGTAGAGAGGCATCAAATGGATATGCAGGGCAACACATTCGCTTTTGGAGTGCTCTTACTTGAAATAGTTAGTGGGCGACCCCCTTATTGCAAAGATAGAGGAGGCTTACTCGATTGGGTGAGATAAGCAGTTCCTTTGAATTATCAATTTCCCCTTTCACTTATCATTTTCCCCCCTTATCTTGACACCTTTTATGGGAAAATGGCATGACAGCTTCATTGAAACTCCACTTTGCTCTTCTCACGTGCAGGCAAGGGAGTATCTGGAGCTGCCAGAAGTAGTGTCCTACCTGGTGGATCCTGAGCTGAAATATTTCAGATATGAGGACCTCCGAGTGATATGTGAGGTGGCAATCCTCTGCATGCAGTCCGCCCCATCTGACCGACCATCCATGCAGATCCTATGCACAATGCTGGAGAAAGGAATTGAAACTGATCTCAAGGATTCTTCGTTGGCATGGGCTGAACTAGCACTATCATCCTGATTTGCGGAGTGCTCTCTACATTGTAAAAATCCACTATGTATACACACACTTTGATGTGCTTTCCTTCCTTTCCTCCCCCTTCTCAGTTTTTTTTTTTTTTTTTTTAATTTTTTTTTATTTCCCCTCCATTCTTAATCCATTTCTGTTAATGGAAATGCTTAACATGGTGAAGCTAAAGGTGGCAGCTTTCTCTTGCATAGCAGATCCAGTTTTCTTACTGTATAATTGTGATCTAATGAAGAAAAGCAATAGAAGAAAAGGAAGAAACATTGAGATAATTAGAAGCGAAAGTGGAATCGTAGCAAGGAGTTGGGATTTCTTTTTCCTTTTTTCTTTTTGTTATAATTGCCTTCCCACTGCTGTTTTGTGTTTGATGGACTATTTGAATATTAACATCCTTACAAAGCTGGATCTTCCCCTGTTATAGATTGATTAGTTTCGCATAAAAATTGTGCATCCTCTCCACAATGGCCATGAAATTTCATGGACCATATCATTTTAGTTAACATGGTATTTATTTTACTTTTCTTATACACTTATTGCTATTGGAAATTTTTATTTTTATTTTAATACATTATATAGTAGACAAATTTTTTGTTGATATTATTTTTTTTTTGAATTTTGCCGTTTCAGCTTTTTTTTTTCCCGTTTTCTTCCTAATTTTCCAACAAAATCACGATCCATTTATTTCCAAAAATTCCAGTTTTGCTTGCATTTTTATTCTTCATTTTCAATCTTTCATAGCAAAAAATTGTCTTTTAACGCTAGCTAAAATTCTGAAGATGATAGATCCATATAAAACCCATGGTCTGGATCATATATCAATGCTGTGTACATATTTTCAAAAGTTAATTACAAATATGTAGAGTTAATTTCACATATGATCACAAGCTATACATACAATCAAAAACATGACTACGTATTTATAAAAATCGGCATAGATGGCTATATGTTATCTCTAATTCCAAATATGATAATCTATTAAAACTTACGGTAAAAGTGATAGAAATTTTAATATTATCTTTGATAAAAGTAAAAAAAGCTATCCTATAACAAAAGAATTCCACAAAATAATATTAAAAAATACAAACTAAAAGTGGATTCTACTGCTCCTATACATAGACTATGTGTTTTAAAAGAAATGATAAGGATAAATTTGTTATTTTAAAAACATTTACTGCATTGTCTAATAAAATCTAACAATATTCTCATATTTGGCATTGGTATTTAAAGGAAAAATATGTGTTTTTCTTTTATAGTGTGTGCTCATATCTACGGATATGGATATAAGTTGTAGATATATTTGAAATTAACTTGAATTTTTTTAATAAAAAAAAATTAAAATTAGAAAGAGATAAAACTTACAAGCAACAATTGTATGACCACGTGGTTTAATATGAGAGTCTAGGTGAGCACGTTTTAATTCCGTCGTTTTTTTAGTGTGTCGATAAGATGTCTTCCGATCCATGTGAAAATTTTTCACGGTAGATTATGATAGACCATGAGAAGGCCGACTGTTACCTTTACCTTTGTGAAAGGACTGTCGCGGCCCCAATCGGCGTTGCCGCAGATATCATCCGTTAATCAGTTTCAGAAGGCTATTAGACGATTCGAACTTCAAACTATTACATCCGGCGGACAACAATCGGTCGTCCATTTTCTCTCCTAGATCAGAAATATATAGATTTTAACGGTTCCCGAGGCCTTCTAATTTTAAGCCCCACAGATGGTTCGGATCAATCGATTGCAGCAGCTTCCCTCTGTTTCGATTTAGATGAGAGCCACCTTTTTAAGCTTTGGATGCTCAAATTTTAATTTCCTAGTCTTTATTTATTTTATCTATCATAATAATCTGACTACATATATATATATATATATGGCTATTTCTCTATTTTTTTAATATACAAATATTAAAATATTAAAAGACAAATAATAACGAGGTTTGGAAAGGATACCAACGGCTCCAAAACAGTGGCAGGTGCAACTGTTTAATCAAAGTTCTGCCTGTTTATTTTCGACATCTGGAGGACGCATTCAATTCAATCAAATCCATGCACCACGTTTTATTATTATTAACTTCTGCACAACTCTTTAATTCTCTATCCAATTTGAGCTCAACTATATCTGGTTAATTCGAAAAAATAGAAAGTAGAAGAGTCGGAAAGTAGAGTTGATCATTGTGTTAGCATACGATGTTGATATTAGTTATAAAGTGAACAAAGATGAAGATCTGCAGAGTATTTTTTGAAATATATTTAATTGCATGTGTGGAAGAATGTGATCGTTTTCACTAATTTGGATTGTGTTGGATTTGATAAAAACATATACATTTCCGCATTTCTAGACTTAAAACAGCAGTTTTCGTACCTTTGTATATTTCTGATATGTAACCTATGTTTTCATTAATTTTTTGTACTTAATTGTCATCATTTTTATGTACTTTAAAGCCGGCATTTTTTCTTAATGATTTCTCTAATAGCATTTGTATTCCTTTGTGCTCACATTCTACTTTTAACCAGACACCCAAATAAGTAATTTATTGAAGAAATATAAAGATAACTGTAAAAATCATTTTTAACTTTATTGCATTATTTTTTCTTTTTGCTTTCTCTTATTATTTCAGTGTCTTGTCTCATTCATAAAAACTTCCTTCTACTTGCAAGCATCATCGGATGTAGAAGAAAAATTAATGAACACAAGACATCCCACATACAAAGCATCACAACATTTTGTCAGCGATGCGGAAAAATCTCAGTATTTTTCTTATTGTAATTATCAAGGGCACACAAAATCAGATGCTACTCTCTACTCTCTTTCGTTTTGTTCCTTTTGTTCTCGCATGCTTAGACGTCGAAACGCAGCCATTATAGCATCGGACCGATTACCAAGATATGCATGCGTCGATTCAGGTGGATTTGTACAATGGCACTTGGACATCACTGCAGCCAAATATCTTCCAGTAAAATTTTAAGGCGTGTTTGGCCAAGCGTTTTGACGATGCAATCGTACTCTTTTATTTGATGGAACACGGTTATTATATGCTTTATTTTAATAGAATTTTGTTTGTGCTTATTAGCACCAAAATGAAGTAAAAACCCAAAAGTAATGGAGAAAAAATAGTTAGCACTTTTGTCATGGGTGCTATAATTTGTTTTAGTGCATGTGCTGTTGCAAGCATCAATGCAAAACGCAGTATACTTGAATACACTAAAACGAAATTAAGCATGAGTAACGAAATTAACAACGATTCGATCGCATAATGGTTGTGTCGGGTTGTTGTATATGCCTAACAGTAATGAAAATCTGAAAATGTGCTGAGTATATCTAACAAAGCAACCACAACCATAGTACTAACAAGATTTGTTATAAGAAATCTAACTTTATTGATGTGGTAACTGTTGGGATTTTCGAATTTATAATAAATATAATATAGTTTAATAGATTAACAACAAAAGCAAAATAGCGAAGTTGATAGTAGACTATTGAAAATCTATAAATATAGGTTAAAGAAATAACCGAATCATTTCAACCCAAGTCCTTAAGGAAAGTGACGCCATAACACACATGAAGTGAACTTGATTTTAATTGCACTTTTTTTTACTTTTCTTAATTTTCTCATTTTTTATATTTTGCTCCAATAATAACAAAAATTTTAAAAAAGATAAATTGGGTTTCTCTTGAAGTCTAATGAAATGTAACATCTTGGAGTACTAAATTGTGTGAGAAAAGCGTAATAAAGATTTGGACATTGAGAAGAGATCCTTCCTTTATTTCCCTCAACTGAAATGGGTTTTCCTCATTAAAGGTCTCACGGACCTGCATTGATTTTATTTTTTCTGTCCATATGTCATGTTATACTATGTCATGTTATACCATGCGCTGCAAGTTCTAGCTAGGTAACGATATGCATGGAAAGTACAAATCCATCAGAGAGCTTGATAAATTAAGTACGAGCACACACTGACATGAAGAGCGTTAAGAAGAAGGGCCTAGCTCCATGTTTGGATCGTATGGAAGAAGAAGTGGCCATTAAACTCTTGTGGTGATCCACAACCCCACCAGAAGCAGGAAACAACGTCCAATCTTCTCCTGCTCTACTTGCTCAATGATGAGAAGTCAAAGTGAAATCCCACGTCCAGATGGCCATCATAGGCTAGTCTTTTGTGATGATCGTGTACAAATCAAAGGCAATCGGGCGACCTTCATAAAATTTGGGTCACCAGTACCAATCTACATTGAGGAAAGTTTTGGTTGGTTCGGATTAGGACATGTGGACATGACATGCGACAACGGCCGATGAATGCCTACGATGAGGCAGAAACCTATCAAGAGCAAGAGCATGGTGCGGTTGTTGCCTTGTTAATTAATATGATCAGGTCACCCTACTAATTGCTAAGCCAAGGTGTCCCACAGAACACCTTAAATGGTTTTAATTCCCCTCCTAATGGTTATCTTCTAGATCCTGCACTTGCCATGAATGTTTGGCTTGGCAGCCAATCCTGCTGCACCCCTATAAAGACCCACATTAAGTGCCTATCAATACCATGTCCCTTAGCTAAAGTAGCATGCAATGTTCACCATGTTTGCATCAGTGGCTGGAATTTGCACACGTCCCAGTGGGGTGCATACATGGCAATTGAAACATACAAAAATCTTAGGAAACTTAAAATTAGCGAGATCAAAATAAGCAACTACAGCACATGATCCCCTCTACATAATGAGTCTTGCTTACTTGTAGTTTTCATGTAACACCATCTACTTTTCTGAGTCTGATAAATGATAGGAAATCCGCTCCATGTACTGTATTTAGCCTAACGGAGTGGATGTCCCATCAAGCATCCAGGTGTGAACAATGGATGGAGTTATATAAAACTACTGTCCTGTAATGTAATGTAATCTACGCTCAAGAGGCAAGTCTACATGATATATGTTTCTTGGATTTGCTTGACATGGCTTAAAAAAGGTAGCTTTGGAGTTTCTGGAATGTATTCCTTCCTGCTGCGCTGCAGCACTGCCGCCAACTCCCAGTGAAGATTTTCTGGTACAACAGTAATACAGCTGAATCCTTTTAAATATCTATACACAGTGCGCGCTTTGATCAATGCCCCAACTCTCCAAACTTGCAATTCAATCACTGGGATTGAATGCGGACCACCTATGCGAGTGGGGCGATCTGATTTTTGTATTAATTAAATTAGTCTTCTGACAAGGCTGGGATTGAATGATCACCGACATACATGGATGCATTTGGAAGCGCGTGGGACTGACAACTAATTTGTATAAATAACCGCTTTTAACTGTTCGCAGGCAAAAATCTGCGTCCATAAATCTGTAGGAGATTGGATGTTTTTCGGTGGAGTTCGGAGGCTCTCTCTCGCTCTTTCTACTCACTTCCCTTGATTTCCAATCAACGTCGCCATCTTTAGATCCAATCTGGTGATTTCTACACTCTTTTTCTTTTAAGATTTTTAATACCCACATAGATATTCTAGGCCTTCTTTGGTTGGCCGCCGCTGCTGCTGTTGCTGCTTCCTTGTTTAGTCTCGCTCCAAGTCGTTGCTGATTTCGCTTATTTAAGGTGAATCAGAGACATGAAGAGGCGGCCATGGGTGGTGGGGTCGAGCCTCCGATCGAAGGCTAGCATGCCGTGTGCAGCGTGCAAGCTGCTGCGAAGAAGGTGCACCAAGGACTGCATCTTCGTGCCGCATTTTCCATCGACGGAGCCCGAGAAGTTCGTCGTCGTGCACCGGATCTTTGGCGCCAGCAACGTTAGCAAGATGTTGCAAGTAATGCTAGCTGCCTTGGTTGAAGTGTCTTTAGGTTCATCTTGAGCAGAGAAGAGCAGAGCAATGAAATAAGCAATGCTGCTTAATTACATAATGTTGGGGTGATCATTAGTTCATGGCCATTGAATTATGGGTCATTCTTATGATCCATAGCTCTTTGAAAACATGCGAAGCACTGATGCAATGGACACATGCAGATGTTGTAATGGTGATGATGTTTTTTGTGCAGTCTGTGATCTATGCTCTTGCCCACTAGACATTGGAGTCTGGTAACTAGATAAAAATATCCCGGTACAGGGCTTATGGATTAGTGGGGAACATAATGTTTCCGTCCCTTTTCTCCCTTGTCCTACTCTTCTAACTTAACTGGCATTTATCTACCTTTATTATCGATATTTTCGATCTTTTCTTCCATGGGTTACGTTCATCCAAAAACATATCTATTTTCCATCTATTCAATCGGATTAACCAAATGTGGTTAATGGTAGAGAGATGAATTGGGAATGAAAAGAAATGTTAATAATTTTAGGCATGTGCATCATAATTAGTACAGAAACACAAAAGAGTGATAAAGGGTAACAGTGCGAGAAAAGATGGCAAGTTGGGATAAAATGCAGACTTCAATGGAAAGTCAAAAAGGCAACGAATCACTATATTTTCTGCTTTTCTTTTCTTTTTCGCCTTTTTAAATTGTGAACAAGTCCAATGTGAAATAAGTGTCCAAATTTGAGCTGTGACCCAATTGGTAAATTGCTCAAATCTCATCATCACATGCACACAGTGTTCCCAATAA
>JAXCLR010000050.1:803479-819507 GCA_035584095.1 Annona squamosa | reverse complement strand
CTTTGTATCGCCTGCAACTTGAGCTCTCAATATTTATTTCTGGCAGCTTTATTTAATCATCTATCTATCTGATCACTGGAGATTTGGGCATTATGATCCGCCCACGTCCATCTATTTCTTAAATTCTTGATGGGCAATCTAGGACAGTGCCATAGGTATTTGGTAAATTAACAGTGAGAATGGGGAGTTGGGGTATACCAAAAGGCAAAAGCCAACATTACTAATTAAGTATAGTACTTGTTTTCATTTTACTCTCTATCACCCAATCATTTTCTCTACCTTATCTAGTTTTACTTTATTTTCACCTTACTCTAATGTTTATTACATTCCGCTCCATTCCCCCCATTCTCATGTTACCAAAAAGAGAGAAGAAAAAGTTGGCAAGGTAGAACGTATAGCTGGAAAAATAAATAAATAAAAATAAAATTCTCAGAAGCCCCGCCAAATGCTCTCTCTCGGCCGCTAGGCATCCTGTGGAGACAGTACGGTTCTGCTTGTTCAACCTGACTGCAAGTTTAGAGCACAGGCTAGCAGGGGAAGTGCAGAGAGAGAGAGAGAGAGAGAGTAGGGGACATCCTACGATTCTGAATTTTTTTGAAGGCCGTACGGTTCTAAATTTAATTATATATATATATAAACTCTAGAAAAATACTGCAAGGCCTGAGGGGTAAAAATTCATATGACAAGGACTGCGATAGACAGTCTAGATTAATCGGTACCTATAGAAAACCAAATTTTGGGTCGTATACGTTGCTATTGCTATCCACATGATGGTCACGAAGATACTCTGTTTAGATGGCCCAAAAAGACACGAATAGGGATTCGTTCAAAATTAATTTTTATCCCAGTGCACGGTAGGCGTAGCAGTAAAGTTGTGAATCGCCAATTTCAGTAAGTTAACCTGATAACTTTCAATTATTATCTTTTTTATCCAAAAAGATAAATTTATTTTTTCAATTATATTTTCATTTGTTATTCAATCAATGACCCGAAAGAGGCGGCGACGAAGAAATTATCTCAAGAAAATCCAGTGTTGCGCACTGGTCAGGAACTCCTACGGCAACGATACGTTACATGCTCGTCCAATCAAGTCAAAAAACAACTGTTGAAAGCTAAAAGCCTGAGAATGATAATCTGAACTGATGAAGCAACAGTCTCATCACGGAATAAGTCCGTGAACAGCTCTCTTGAGATCATCCAAATATGGAAATAGCTGGCTTGTGTGAGATCCATAGTACAGAGAAAATATTGCACTTGCCCGTTGTAGGGTATTCATCACTGAAGCATGATCATTTATGGAAAGCTGAATGGACACAAGCTTCATCAACTCATTTCCAATGGCAATGTGGCTGGAAGGGTACAGTTTCTCGAGAATCTGTGGACATTGATGAATGAAACAGAAGTGCCTTAAGACTTTCTTCAATATATTCAACTCAGTAACAAGAGTTCGAAAAGATCAATCAGAGAAAATGAAACCGTGAAACTAAGTTGGAAGGAAAATGAATTGTTTGAGCTTGAAATTTCGGTAAACTTTAATGCAATTCCTAGACAAAAATGATTGTCTTAAAAGACAATTGCAGTGTGTTTACAGCAGATATAATGGTTCCAGCCTACATTCCATTCCATGGTCTGTGTTACCATTCCTTTATTAGCATCATTTTGGTAAGTCCAATAACTTGTTATAGAAAACCATCTTAAAAAATTGGAGCAACCATGATGGCAGAAAATGACAGGCTTCTGACAACAACTGAAAATAACTGCTGCAGTGTACCTCCAGAGATGCTTTGCAGTGGTGCATTGCTGCTCCTAGTTCACCATCCAAACACAATGCCTCAGCAACAGTATCCTCGGCCTGCAAGAGTACTCTATGAATATTGTAAAACATTGATAAAGAACAAAAAAGCAGACTTTGGATGGTCATCGAAGGTTTAATGCCATTACATGCATAGTCACAGACCTTCCAAGAAACAAACACAGAAGCGGTTTCAATGCATTTGCTGTAAGGGTGAATCAGATGGCCCATTTACTACAAATCTTGACAAATCTAGCAGATAATCCAATCGTTAGACTTGAAAATATGGCCCCCACTAGTAAAAAGTTGAGAAGTTCATGCATCTGGAAGCATAAGGATCCTGTAGCTGGTTGAATACTAACCTGAGCAACATCCTTGTTATATGGATGCAGTGTTGATCTAAGAAGCTTGAGGGATCTCAAAGCATCAGAGAGTATTGTGTTTGAAAATTTTTTTGATCTGTTCATTCCCTGCAGCCTAAAACATCAGCCATTAATATTGATATTTAAAATAACTAATGTTAATAATGGAGAAAATTTAGGTTATTGACAGGAAATATAAGTGCCAAGGATCATCTGGAAAATTTGTTAGGGTCGGTGCAAGTATATAAATGTCAAATCAAATAAATGAAGTGCAAAGTGGATTACACAAACCATTTGGATGAATCCAGATGCATCTAGATGTATTTCAGAAGAAATATTAAAATAAAATCAATATGCAAGGCTTTAGCCAATTGGTCTCACTGCTGCATTTGGATACATGAAACTCATCAATAGCAATTATTTTGGGTGGAAAAACGTTGGTTCATATCATTAATTAATATAACAGTAAAACATGAAACCAGCCCTTCCTCATGCAAATCTAATGAAATAATGGTTCGCCCACAGTGTTGAGTAAACAGAATGTGTAAGAAAACTTAATTGTCTCATGAAGGAAAGAAGTTTCCATTCAAGAAGGCAATAGAGTGTTGTCGATCACAAATTGGGAGAATTCGTGCCTACTCTGAGTTTCAACGGATACCCAAAAAAGGATATTAAATCTCGCTGTAATAAAGTGAAGTAAGCGCTTATCATTCATTGGTGAGAGGTGAACCTTGATGTCAACGCGGAGAAAGTGGAAGATAGTTTTGCAAAGATGAAGACAAAGAAGACCTCAGTTACACAAGATGCTATGGGAGAAAAATTGAGTACCTTCTAATGTTCCTCAAAGAATTCTTGGCAGCTGAATGCAATTGCTCTAGATCACAAGAAGACCCACAGTTAAGGCAATACCCAGGACCAGTTTGAGGATTGCCATCAGTCCTAAGTAAAAGGTTTGCCACCTCATTAACACTTTCTCTCTCTTTTTCAGCAGCCTGTCAAACATTCAGATGATGAAGCAACATCAGTATAAATTTAGAGAATTCGCAATTTCCATCATGCAGGCAGTTCTGTGAGGCAACCTAGATCATGAGATATGAATTACATCTAGACACCATCTCAGCTGACCAATATATTGATAATCAACTCATTTGATGGACCACAATGAAAAAGATGTAAGACTTGTAAAACCAGCATATAAGCAACACAACTGAGGAGGAGACTCCTATTCTTAGGGTCATTCACCTAAAAACTGCCTTGACGCTTCCATCTGCAATTAAATGTTGTTGTGCCCACACAAACTCGGAAGAATCAATATAAAGTATATGGTGTCACAACAAACTTGGGAACATCAATATAAAGCATGTGAAATTCTATCATCTGATCTTATCAGGCAGATCACAGAATTACATTTAGCATGGGTGAGTATAACATACCGGCAGCAATTTCTTCAAGTCACATAAAGCAGAAGGGTAAAAGAAATTAGCTTCCCTGTTCTCATGCTTTGAACTGCAATAGTCCAACACCACACCAAGGCAAACAGGTTTCACGCATCTAAAAGCATGAATAAAAAGGTCGGACAGATTAAGCTTTGAACAACCACTGCAGCTGCATTTAAATGAGTACTGTTCTTCCAGTAGCTGCTGTCTCTCATTCAGGCCCCATTGCCCAACCTGAAAATAGCGAAAATGATTTTTTTTTTTAAAAAAAAAAATCAATAAAAAATATTTATAATAATTAGTACACGATTATGTAGGAAAAGGATTAGTGCAGGGCATGAACTGTCGCTAGGGAGCAGTTCATGCCTCCACATGATGATATGCAGGTAAGGGCCCCTCCTATCTTGCCTTGGAAATCAAAATCTCTAGTTCAATATGAATCTGGCACACACCCTTTTTGCAATGGCTATTTGCAGCTTCTGGAGGTTTAGAGTTTCGTTGAAGGAAATTTCATGGTATCAATCCATCAGAGCAATATACGTGTGGACCATATCATATATTATGCTTACAGAAGAGGGTGATGATTATTCTATGATTTACATGCTCAGATTAAAGATATTTTCTTCTTTTATCCTAACATGAACTATACCTGTGGCCCATAAGAAAGTTCGAGGGGATAGCCTTTTGGCACCAACTCTGTTGAACGAATAAAGAGTGTGCGTGAAAGGAAATAAGCATGAACATTTGGCTGGCATGAGTGGTTAAATAAACTACCGGTTGCATAAATAGCTTGGCCAACTCTGACCTATCAGCAAAAGGAAAATGACAAAGAGACATGATAAATAGTACCACATCAACATAAAGCAAAATCAGAAATAATTTGCAGAAATGAACACTGCACCTAAGTTCTAAGAATCTCTCCAATGAAAAATAAAGGTCAAGATATCATCTGGAAGTGCTTCCCAACCAGTTTTGGGATAAGTATGCCAATAGAGTTGGAATTTGTGAGAGTTACTCTACTTGAATGCTAACTCACACAGTTTTCAGGCTCTGAGCCTCCAACTTCATAACATGTTCGACCTGTCTGGCTTGATAGACATGTCCAATATCATCAAAAGGTTGACACTATTTACTAAAACAGTCATGGTGGAAACCGACAAACTATACAACTTCCATATGATAACAAATACTACACAAAGAATAACATTCACAAGTATGAAGGAGAAAAAACAGAATTAAATGAAAGAGTTAACACATTTAACTGAACAGAGAGGAGAAGGTTGAGATCGACATATTAAACTACAGATAGAACAAGTTAAAAAATATCTTGGACAAAGTTTTCTTGAAATAAGCACATGTTCACTATCACTAAAAGCACTACCAGAATTATCAAGCAGAATTACAGAGTCTACAAAATGATTCAACCGCTAAAGATGGCTTGAAATTCAACTGATTAGGAGTCACCTCAGCTTTTTTTTTTTTTTGGGCTTGAGTTTCATGGAATGTGAACTGTGTCCAGTCTGACGTGTGAATGATGACTTTTGGCAGTCAACATTTTTATGGAAATCGGTCTCCATATTCTGTGCCAGCCATGCATGGAAATTGGTCAAATTTGCAATTGGAAAGATCATGCCCTCTGGATCATATTATAATTCCATTAATCCTTCCTCATAAAACCATATTCTTCATTCTTGTTTAACAGCCTCTAGTTTCTTTTCAGCCTTTCCCCCGTTCTGTTTCAGCAGTCAACTTAAAAAATCACAAGACTACTCGACTGTCCTTTCCCATGCCATCATGATGTTACCAGAGATTGTTAGCTTTACACATTTTAAAAGTTCTTTCATTTTAGATTCTATTTTCCTAGCCTTCCTGCTTATCCATCTTCAAAAGTGTACACAAAATGTGCATTGTCTATGGATTGAATAGAGGAAGAATCAGTCACAGTTGGGCAAACAGAACAAAAATGTAAGACAACTCTTTCTAGTTTTCATATTGGTATTACAAAATAAAACCTCCACCTCAGAAATTAGAATCCTAGCCCTTTGGAAAAATTCAATGACATTCTAGATCAGAACCCAGAAAGACGAACCTGTTCTACACTACTTGTAAAATTATTCATGTCTGAAAGCTTTCCTGATCCAGACAAATCTGGTGCTCCCACTGTTTCTGATGACTTCATATGGATGACAGCCATGGAATTGACCTTGACTTGAGATATGAGTAAAACCAACTGCAAAGGTGAGAGAATAATTGAGAACTGACAGCAGTAAAAATGGAGACTCAAAAGTTAAAATTTTTCTATCTTTCAATGCCTGTCTTTAAGGTATTTGCTATTTTAAAAGTTTCCTCCAGCTCTCAACTATGGAAATACTAATTGCAATTTCTGTGCTATATAAAAACTGTTTAACTTCCAGTGCTCAGAAGAATCTCCATCTCATAACATGATCCATATGGCAATGTACAAGCTAGAACCAATTAAGTCATTTCGAGATAAGTATCATTTGCCCAAAAAAAACAAAAAAAAACAAAAAAAACAAAAAAAACAAAAAAACAAAATAATTTTCAAGAAGAATGATAAAATCAATGTCTTGGGTTTTTCACGAAGAAAGAAAATAAAGCTTACCTGAGACACAGAACAATACTGTGTATTCATCAATGTTTGGAGTTTATCAAGATGAAAGAAGATCAACCATACCTGTGATACAGAAGTTCCAGAGACAGGAAATTCTGAGCTGTATGATTTCTGAAGACAATAAGTGAGGACAACAGAATAAACATGTAGCTCCAATTTACTTTCTGGTGGCAGGTAAACATAATTATGGCAGAGGTCCTACAAATTGCCACAAAAATAAGTCAATTTCTAAAGGATCCTCCCATGAGATGTAAAACTCAAAGATAACTTGTGGCTCAAAAATAATACAGACTGTATGATGACTGGGTAGAGGAAATAGTACAAGAAGGGTCCCATGTTCATTGTTAAGGACCTCTGATTTGATTATCAACAACATCAGTCTGAACTCTCTGATCAGCCATGCCTATAAATTTCCCTGATTTGGACTCTGGCCAATAAAATAATCCATCCTTTAGAATCAATTTGCTCGAACTACATTGAGTTTGCTAAAATTTAGGGTATAGCTCATCTGAAAGGTTCCATTCTGTCAAAGAATGGTGGGAACCAGCAGTAACTGGATCATCAGCTCACTACCAAAAAGGCAAGCAGAAATGTTCTTGGATCAAAGACAATAAACTATGGGCCATGCAAAGTGCAAACTTGTGAAATACCATTTCTTCCATATGCCTAGGAGGCGCCTCAGAATGTCTTTGTTTCTCTATGGACTTGACCAAAACTCGACCTGCTAATACAACTTCAGGAGGTAACACTGCAGGCCAATGCACCCCTCCACATTCATGCGCATGTTCGGGGATGTAGCTAATGCTTGAATTGGTCGCATCATGTTCCAATTTACTCTCAAAGGACATGCATGTAAAACGTCTTTCAAGGTCAGACGATTGGTTCTCATGTACAGAATCTTTGAACTGACTGTTCCAAAATTGAGACCCTGCTGCCCGTCCTTGGCAATGTGGGGAGCAATAAATTGACATTGTACATGATGAACAGGGTATACTATCTGCAGGAAGTTCCTTGAAGCAGAAGTGACAGTGAGTTTCCCGGCAGTGTTTTAATATAATCTGCAATCATTGAGATAAGTAAGAAAGTCAGAGAAACGGAGTCTGCAGAAGGACTTGCATAAAATCCTAGATGATAGAACCCAGACAGTAGCCAATCAGAAAGTTGGTGAATTTAGGAGAAGTATACTTTCGGAAATTCCAAAAACCCAAAACCATATAAATAGAATGGACATTGGGCTTCAGAGAAGGCTGTGAAAAGTCCAGCAACTCATGGCTCGAATTAGAGCAAGTGTAATAATACAGGTAAACAACAGAAAAGGCATAGATGTATTCCAACAAAACCAATTCCAACCTTCAACGTATTTGTAGATGAGGCAGATGTGCTTGATGTGACTCACATTAAGGTCAAAATTTTCAGCAACCACAACTGTCTGATGAACTCTTGACCAAATTGTTAAAACACCCAGATTCACATGACATCAAACGCAGTCATCATGCTTTGACCAGAAGACAGTTGCCCCCACGATGGAAGCTCCTATGTGAAATTCATTCTTTCTGAGTGCTTGAATTATTCACATTTGCATACCTTTCTTTAGGTCTCAAGAAGAAATGGAACGCATTATGTAAGGGACTCAAACAGATCTTGTTCGATAGTCTAAAGAGCAGATTTTCCTAGGACTATAGGGTCAAAGGGCCAATATAGAGAATTAAAGAGTTAGAACAAGATTTGCCTCAGTTGAGGGCCAAGTTTTAAGATGTAACCGCTGCATGCTACTTTAAACTTTTCCTGGTTGATGTTAACATTTCCATTTTTTACTCAGTTTTGGGAAGGTTTTTATAGGTCAAAATTTTTAAGATTTTTCCCTTGAATTTCAAGCATATCTACTTGTCAGGTTGAGCCAGTCATCTTATTATGTTTTCAAGATGACTTTTGAGTTTCCATGCAACATAAAAAGTGAAAAAGAAAGAAGTTCATGTCCAGAGCATATGGTGACATGTAAACTATAATATATCAGATAACTGTTCCAGTACTAAAAAACTTTACAGACGGAAAAAGGAGGTCATATTAAAGTTACTGGTCCCCACGAGGAACTATCATCATGAATTGAAATGAAGTTTTCTAATGAATTTATTCACAAGTCAACCATTGACACACTAGTGCCAACCTTCCGCGAAATTATTATGAGCAGCCAAATTGCATAAACATCACCCTAAGATCGTGATCGCCTTTTTATTTTTATTTTCATTTCTTTGATTTTCTCCAGTTGCAAATGGTTGTCACCCAAAGTTGATCTTCCTGAAAAGCAAAGAAATGCATATGCAATTCACCCAAGGCATAGCCAAGTGGCCTGACATCGGGATCACCTTTTCATTTTCATTTTCATTTCATTTCTTTGCATGTGGAAAATGCACACAAGAAATATGAATGGTTGTCATCATCCAAAAAGAAAAAAAAAAAAGGAAAGAAAGAAAGAAAGAAAGAAAGAAATATGAATGGATGTCACCAAGGCATAGACAAGTGGTTAGACATCGGTGTGTGCATGAGCGACATTCCAGTTTCGATTCCAGGCTGGAGCAAGAGTCCATTCATATTCCAAAAAAATAATAAAATAAAAAAAAATAAAAATAATAAATAAATAAATAAATAAATAAAGAAAAAAGAAAAGAAAAGAAAAGAAAAGAGAAGAAAGAAATATGAATGGTCAGATGCACACATAAATTGATGAGATCATTTTCTTTTGATAAGCAATAATGACCATTAACAAGGTTCCATACCGCAGCATAAGGTTCTTCGCAATGAACCAAGGAAGCAGGAGGCAGGTCGTCTGAAGAAGTCAAACCCCTTCCTTTATCTGATGTCGATACGCATTGCAGTTTTACTGAGCACGGCTCAACTGTCATATATGGCCTATATTATATCAAAACCAAACAAAGTATAAAACAGCACATCTTCACTTATTGGCTTGAATCAAAGAAATGATTTATGCACTTTTGGAATACAAAAAGTGGTAACAGAATATAAAGTCTAACAGCATCCCAGCAACCTAGTGAGGATAGCTTGAAGTGAAGTGTAGGCTAATCTAGACACCAGCCAGTCCGGACCAGATTTCAAGCCCCAAAATTATATGGGTGTGTTTCACATTTGATAAAATTTTTGAAAGAAAAATTTTTAAGCATGTTTGTTAAAAATTTTTAGAGCATGTTTGTTAAACTCGAGTTTTATCATTTCTCAAACACACCCTTAGTATAAAACTTTTTAAAATGAGAGAAGGGATGTGATATGATAGGGGTAATGATGAGGAGTAAAGAAAAAAAAAAGTTAAAATAGATAAGTTGGTTGTATGGGTGGTCATGAAGAAATGATTGAAAAATATAGGAAAATGTGAAGAAACGATTAAAAAATAGGATAGTTGTGGAGAGCAAAAAGTTTTAAGTTGACAAGTTTTCATAATTGCCAAACACAAACTATATGGATCATGTTTTAGACATAGAGGCTAAAGTAGCCCTAGGTTAGTTTCTTATCCTTTAAATTATAAGTGAGATTATCACGAGAATTAGTCCGTCTGGATGGATAGTCCTATCATGTAGTGAACTTTCATTCAGTATCAGTTAACAAAATTAGTCTTCTGCAATATATGAACCAGTGAAAAATTGATCATTTTGGTCAAATTGACTAATGTATGAAACAGGCAGGCCCACTTTTTGTTATCCGATTTTTAAAATGGTTTATGATTGTTATCCTATCAATGATTGTTATCCTATCAATGATTGTTACATAGTAGGTAGAACATAATACAGCTCTCTCTCTCTCTCTCTCTCTCTCTCTCTCTCACACACACACACACACACACACATTTGTCCACACGTACAAGGAAAATTCACATGGCAGGCAATAACATACCAAAGGATTCCAAGTTCTCACTATCTTTACTATGAATACTGCTGGTCCCAATCTCCTTCCGACGGTCATTTGATACAGCTTCAATCTCAACTTTTATCTGACTTTTCCCTGCTGAAGAGCCTTCATTACTCAAGGCAAAGCTCAGGTCATGGATTGCATCCTCATATTTTCCCAAGGAAGCATTAGCCTTGCCTCTCCTATACCATCCCTATCAAAAAAAGGACATGAGCAGCAGAATAAATAAAACATAAAGTGAGAAAAGAATGACGATGAAGGTTGTTTCATCAATTCCGACAGCAACCGCCAAAATCTGCTCAGGTAGCAACTAGCTTTGTCACGTGGAATTTGGCAATGGTTACATAAAATATCGACAAGAAAATTCCGTTACTTTAGTGAAACAAAGAAGTTGACAACAGTGAATTGATCTACTTGGAAAAAAGAAAATTGTGTATGCACAGTTTCTGAAAAGGTCTGACACTGTCCAGTAAAGGTTTTACATCCTTTTTATTTATGAGGGACACAAGAACATATTTTTACTAGCGTCTGCCGAGTTTACGGGGCATGGAGAATAAATCATCACTCCTAAAAATATACTTCTTATGTAGAAAAATACTGAAATATATACTGGATCAACATGAAGTATGTTCTACAGTCGAGGAGATTGAGAAGTATCACTGCTGATCTAATCACCATTCACTGTAATTTTCACTGCTCCTATCAGTTTAAGGATTGAAATCATTTGTTGTTCATTCCGGTAACAAACATGGTTCATCGTTATTCTTGTCAATATAAGAATTATGTACAGATAGGGAAACATCTACCAGAAAAAAAAATAGCATCGTATAAAGAAAGCCGAAATCATCACATCATCCAAGCCTTATTCCAATTTTCAACAACTGGGTTCCAGGAGAAAGAAAAGATAAAAGAATTACAAAAAGCAGATTCACCTTTGCATATCCAGGGAATAGAAACACAGCGCGATTGCAGTCTCGTATGCACTCTGTCAATAGTCCTATTTTCTGAAAGAGGAAAAATAACAGCATGTAACAGACATGAAACACTTAGCATGTGTTTGGTAAACCCCAAAAACTATATACATGCAAACTTTTCCATACAATTAATCTACTTTCCAATCATTTTTACATATATTTCCACAAAACTATCCTATTTTTCAATCATTTCTACACATTCTTCCATACAACTATCCTTTACTCCTAATTGTTACCCCTATATTATAATTCTTATGGCATTGCTCTCCAGTTTTTTTCAAATTTTTTCCTACAACAACTTTTTCATATTTCTTTTCCGAAGCCCGATTATATACATGTACTAGGCTGAAATACATATTTCATTTTTATTTTAGTTTATTTTTTATTTTTTCTTCATAAACATTTTTTTTAAGTGGATCTAATCCATATACTAAGTTTTCCCATTTTACAATACTTTTACATATTCATTTTTTATTTTTAAAAAATCATCAATTTCTAAGGCATTTAGATCATTTTCCACCTTTGAAAAACTTGATTTTTAAAAATAAAAATAAATATGTAAAAAGTATTGTAAAATAGCAAAACTTGATGGATGAATTAAATACACTTAGAAAAATATGTTTATAAAGAAAAATAAAAAATACAACTACGGGTAAAAAAATGAATAACACATTTTAATTTAAAATACATTATAGGGTACATAATAGGGTACCAGATTACCAAACACATCCTTAGATAACAGATACGAATTTCTGTGCAGCCCAAATGACAGTGATGAATTGATGAATAAGTTTGTGGTTAATGGCTTCCTGTTAAACTTGTTTCAAAGGATTGAGGGAATAAAGGAAAAAAATAGAAAATTAAATCCACTCATATTATGATCACATGTTAACAAGATAAATAAAGATGTGCAGGATACCACTTCCCATCACATTTTTTGGCTTTTCTTTTTATCTGCGTTATTCAATGATTGCTTGTAAATCAGGTGATTTATAGGCTACTCAAAAAAATATTTTGTGGGTGACACATAGATCTCTCCTTGTGAAATTTGGCAATTTGTTGAATTTGTTTTGCATTTTATATTAATTTTTGAAAATAAATAAAATGAGCAAGGATACATGTTTGCCAAAATTTCACATGGAGAAGATCTGGTGGGGCCCACATATACATTTTAAAAATTTTCTAAATTTTTGGCCTGTCTATAAATTGCCCAATTTACAGGTGGTTGTATAAAAAACCGACCTTCTATTTCTAAGATATGCTAATGCTACCTGTTGGAAAACAATTCACCACACAAATTGCAAAATAATGAGGAAGCAGAAAACCCCAATTTTATCTTTCTCCACAACAAAATCAAACCAAAGTTCAAGCTACTATGAAAAATCAAAGCATACTCAAGAATCAAACTCACTTGCATGCACGTAGCTCGGTTTACAAGGACAGTTGCAACAAATTCTTTGTCCATCTCTTCAGCAGTTATCGGAGCAAAACGCAATGCCTGGATACCAAAACAAGAATGCGCATCAGATAACATCAATTTTTAAGAAAATAAATATTTCAGGAAATAAATATTTAAGAAAATAAATATATCAGAAAGAATAATATGAAGCAATCTATGTTCAAGAATCAAGACTAAACCTGCCTCTTCTGAAATTGGAAAGAGATGAGTTCCGCACATGTGATTTAGCATGCAAGGTGATGTAGATTAAGAATAGTAGTAAAATCATGCTCCAAAATAAGGAAAAAAATGATTTTCATGCAGAATTTATAAACAAAGCATGATCTTAATCCCAAATTGTGTTGAATCATGGCCAATCAGTAGGGTGCGTCCATCTCTACTTAACTACTAGGGGCCAAACCCAGGCATATGAACCTCAATAAAATACTGCAGTTTTCATATTTAAGATGAAAAGCTGCAATCAGCAGGTAACAATAATATAAATCCGAACAGATTCAGTAAGAAATATGAAATCTCAACCGTCTAAATGCACTATCCCCACGAAGCAAGCACCATAGAATGATGAAGTTCGTTCCTAGACATTGACTACAGGTAGCTATTCAATCTGCAAAAAAAACACATCAAATATGCAAATTCACAACATCCACGGTTCAAGAGAAGTCAAAGCATAATGTCGTGTATGCAGGTTTCCCTCACTGTTGACTCTCCCTAGCAAACCCTAACTAAGAGAACGTATCATATCTGTTATGGGCAGCTACTTCCCCATCATAAATTCCACCTTCTCATCCCATCTGTTTACCATGCAATGTATCTACACCGTGATTATCACGTGAAAACAACAATACACCAAACCAATGCCGTGTTGCCTAATTCAGCAACAGGCTCAGCCCACTCCCATCAGCAGATCAACCCAGCTGGACACACCATGTGCCACAGTTGGGATATCATATCATTTAACCGAGATCAATTTGCAGAAAAGACCTTGACATGGTCGCCAGTCACTACAACGAAGTGAATTCCCTAACTTCCAAAAGAGCGAAAAGACACCAGAGTAGCCATGTCCATCCCGACCGCAAATTCCAACAGAAAACAAGAATTCGAAGGTGAGAAGGCGGCAAGGAAGAAGGACGGCATACCTGAGTATAGCACTTGAGAGCATTGACGAAATCGCTTGTCGAAAACTTGTCATTCCCCTTCCGCTTCCACTCCAGAGCAGATGCCGCGCTCTTCTGGCAGAGACCCATCTCTCCATCCGTCAGCTCTCCAACAATCTACGAAGAAGGGAAACGAGGCAATGTGGATGAGGGAAACGAGAAGATGAGAGTGCAGAGAGAAGGTAGGGGATTTGGGAATCACCTGGTGGAAATGCGGAGAAGAGAGGAAGAAGTCGAGGAGGGAGGAGCAAGTGAGAGGGAGGTCTTCGGTGCTTGCACGGGAGATTGCATGGACGAGATGGACGGGAATGAGCGCTTTCAGCTTCTCCATGCCTTTCGGCCTTCTGCTCTTCTGCTGTTGTTGCCTCAAAACTCCTCTTCTCAACTCTCAAGAGGGAAATGAGAAAAGCTTGGAACTTGCTTCGCATTTTCACTAATTAATTAATTAATTAATCCACCCTTTTTCTTATCGTATATTACAACTTAACTATCTTTAATCCGAACCCAAGTACCGTATAGTTTGATTACAGTTTAAATAACATAAAATTTTAATTCAAATGATTTAGATTAAATGACTCGAATGAGATTAATACGTCTACTAACAATCTTATATCTTACATTAACTGATTTAAAGTATAACTAAACTGATAGTATTTTTAATGAATTTTAAATTTCATCTTATTTGAAATATTTTTAAATTTTATTGTGTTGTTTCATATTACTACTAGTTAAATAGGAAATCAATAAAGTAAACGATCGCTAATGATCAATTTCTAAGAGTGAGTTTTGAAGACTCGGCGGCCCCGAGCTCCAAGGTTTTACATCATCATTGATGATGTAGCAAGGAGTGGTTAGAGGGAATTGTGGTGACTGAAGAACCCAAATGTTCCGTGAAAGCCAAAATTAATGTTGGGAGACGTTTCAGGAATTGGAATTCCAACAAAGCCAATAACTAGACTAGAGATGTTACAGTTCTAGCAAGCGATATTGGCTTCTCCAATCCAGTTGCCACTTGAATTCCAGCAGTCCGTCCTATGTTGATGCTTTAGGCAATGATAAAGATGAAACCGGGACTCTGGTTCAATGCACACGGGTGTACTTGACCCATTTTTTTTATTTTTTTGAAACTTTTTTTTACTAAAATGTTAATCTAAGTCTATTTAACATGTGTATAAATTTTTACCATTTTTAAATATTTTTAGATATTTTTTTCGAATTTTTTAAAATCAGTGGCATTTTTTTAATTTAAAATTACTAAAATGCCACTGATTTTAAAAAATTCAAAAAAAAATCTAAAAATCTCCAAAATTTATAAAAATTTATACACATGTTAAATACACTTAGATTAACACCTGTGTAAAAAAATTTTCAAAAAAAAATAAGAAAAAAGGGTGAAGTATACCCGGGTGCATTGAACCAGGGTCCTTTTTTCAGTGGGCGCTTGTTTACACTGAAAAAATTTTCAAGTTAAAATTTTTTAATTTAAAACTTTTCATTCTCAAGGACTACTTTATTTTTAATTATTTCTTCATTTTTTCTTATTTAATTATTTTACTTTTTAATCGTTTATACAAAATTATATATGCATCTAATTTATTTATTTTAACTTTATTTTCTTCACTCATCGTCATTATTTTAAATCATATCATTTTTTCCAATTTTAAAAATCTTTTCATAAAAATCTTATCACTTTTCAAAAAAATATTCCAACAAGGAGCTTTGATTTGAGGACAAAGATGCTTTGTTGTCAACAACTGCTGCAATTTTCAAATGTGCGAGGTAGCTGGTATTGTTTTTTTCTTTTCCGATCAAAGCGGCATGTATACCACCGGCAATTAAGTCTAGTGAAATATTTGATGAGCAAAATATTGAAACATAGAGGTGAATTTGGCTAATATTCAAACGTAGTAGATTTGATAAGCCAAAGTCCAAATTTACAAGATTAGATACGCAAAAAATTTGCTAATATATAAAAAATCAAATGAATTGAAATTGTAGAAATATAGGAATCTGATTCTAGCAATATAATTATAAATAATTTCATGCATTTACACTTGGCTTATATAGCAATCCAAATTATATGATTTTTTTATGCCTTGCAAATACAAATGGAGTACGATATAGATGGACTCGGTTTCTATAAAACCTCTCTTCAACGTAACTTTCTTCATTTTTTTTATTTTAAACCCTTTTATTTTTAATATTTTGATAGTTTATAGAAAATTTACTCTACTCATTATATTTAAAATCTCTTATATTGTTATGAAAACTCTCTCATTTCTTTAGCACCATTATATTGGATCT
>JAXCLR010000050.1:789369-801523 GCA_035584095.1 Annona squamosa | reverse complement strand
TTCTTCACTAATCAATCTCCGACAATTCCTATCACGAAAAGAAATATCTGAACCGTTCACTGTCTTAATTTTATCAATAATTCTATTGATTCATTCCATCAATTAGCCTCTTTGTTCTCAGACGGCGACCGGCTGAGATTTATGTGAATCCTCCCACCATTTTTGCCTTTTTTTGTGGTGACAATGGAGCATCAGCGTCCAAAACATTTCATATGCCAATCCTACCGTTGGATGGTGATGGCTTCTCATGATAAACGGATGAGATGTGGAGGCAGAGGGGGACAAAAGGAACTGTTTTGGGCTGTGTCGGCTTATGGCAGGAGATGAAACGAATGAATAAAGGATAGGATGCTTCGTGTACATCTCATACATGTGGACCACCACATAGAAACACACCGACCTCGCGCGCATGGCGTTTTAATAGGAATATTTAAGTAGAAAAGAGTTGGCAAATGACAAAAGCTGTTTTGGGTTTTCATGACATGATACATGAAGCTAACTTATCTATTTAAAATGGATTCCAAAATTAGGTTGTTGACAGTGGTTTTACACGTGCCAACAAAATTGGGTTGTTGCTGATGAGGGAGAAAAAAAAAAAAAAAGGCTGATAGTTGTTTCTATTGCGCATTGCTTAAACATATAATCAACGTATTATTTATTACAAGATGCTTTGCACCACATTCCAAAAATATGATGATAAGAAAAATGTGAGATATTGTGTAAATTTTATTAATTTTATCATCCCAATCAACCTTTTTAATTTAGTGACTTCTTTATCTAATTATAAGACAACATAATCCTCTCTCTTGTAATTATTCTTGTGTCTTATTTATTTTGACTTATTAGATAATAATGATTTATATTTTTTTGTTTTCATAAAACATGCCATCTTATCTAATGTATGTAAAATTTTTTAATTTTTCGAAGACTTAGATATATCTCATCAAATTCAAAAAATCAGAGATATTTATATAAATGATTTTAATCTCAAAATCTTGATATTTTTAAATTTTCTTATTTAATTTATGTAAAATTTTATAATTTTTCGAATATTTATATATCTTATCAAATTAAGAAATAGAGATATTTATATAAGTGATTTTAATCTCAAAAAGTCAACATTTTTAAATTTAGTAAAAAAAGATATAGCCATCTTCGAAAATTAAAAATTAAATATACTAATTAAATATACTTAAATCCTACGCAAAAAAGGGGGTTTTACAGCAACATTATCCTGACTTATTTACTTTACCATTTGCATTTATGCTTCTCCCTCAATTTCCTTTGCTAAAAACCTAAATACCCACGCCCACGACGTAGTGGCGTTATTGTAACTACTTGAGTTCAAAAAGTGGATTGCAGTGGTTGAATCCTCCCCAAGGCAATGGGGAGTATTTCATCATAGTCGCCTCCAAATGGTGGAGGTTATAAAATTTCCCCTACTGATGGGGTTTTAAGAAAATTTTCTTGGTGTCGTCAATACCAGAATGTACTAATATCAATTATCGTGTTATATATATATAGAAAAAAAAAATCAAAAAACCAAATGCCCACTGTATGATTTTTTTTTTTTTATTGGTCACCGTATGATTTTGTTTTTAGTCGTGTATTGGTTATCTATCTTATTATGCGACTATCAAGACACACATCAAATTATATATAATTACATTGAAAGAAGAACATTAAAACACACGAGAAATTAATTCCTTCCTTCCAATCCGATCCAAAGATCGAGACGGACTAGTCTTGCCTACGAAGTCAAAAAAAAATGAGAGCGATATAAAATAGAGCCGGCTGTCCTACCTAATTCGGCGCCTCGGGACGCAAACCTGTGAAAATTATTATTAAGAGATATTCGAAACAAATGTATATAATTCTTTTTATATCCGTGACATGTCTTAAATTTTTTTATACTCATAATATTTTATCTTAAATTCTTCTCATATCTGTACCATTCAAACCATCGTTATTTATTCCATTAAAAACATAATTTTACCCTTTTAAAATTTTTCTAATTAAAATAAATCAACTTTAATATGATTTTCAAGTTATTTAATATATTATATTAATGATTTACTACCATCAATTGAATTATGTTAAAGTTAAATTATCTCAATTAAAAAATTTTAAATAGATAAAATTGTCTTTTCAATGAGGTAGATAATAGTGGTTTTAACGTCGTGAGTATGAGATTAATTTAGGATAAAATGTTAGGGATATAAAAAGAATTTACGAAATGTGGTGGGTATAAGAGTAATTATGTATATTTATTATGAGTATAAGAATTATTATTATTATTATTATTATTATTATTATTATTATTGTTATTATTATTATCACTACAACTGAAAAAAGATGGTTAGATTAATGTTTCTAGCTAATTCTGCACGTTAATTAAAAAGAAACGTGGAGCAGCTTACGTCGGTGCTCGAATCTCCTCGCGCTCATCCAAAGGCTAAAACAATTAACAATATATGTATCTCTGGGTTCAGATAAGTCCAACGTATTTTTATATTATTGTTTTCCAAAGCAAGACAAAATTACATATATATTTACATTAAAAAAGACAAAACTCATGTATGCAACTGTGCAAGCAGTTGGATTGTAATGTTTCAAATGTAAAAACGAAAGTGTAAATAAAATACAAGATAAATTACAAAATAAACAAAGATAAGTAAATATTAAGAGGGAATATTGGTGGTTCATATTAAAATAGGTAATAATTAACTTGTGATTAAAAAGAAAAACTATTAGAAGAGATAATAGAAAAGGGCTTTAAAAATTCAGGTTTTAGAAGAAACGTCCGAACGCGGTAACCATATCATCTCTATCCTCATCCGAAATTAAATCTGGTGTATATATGGGAAAGATTATCTTAGCATGACGTGTGTCGATCACATGGGGAAATGGGGTCTGTCAACGTTGAGAACTGGGAAACGCTCTCATCTACGACATTAATTAGCATATGCGTATCTTTTAGTTTTTGAATTTTCTGTTTTTCATCCTTTAAGTTTTGTATGTTTGGCAAATGACGTAAAAACTAAAAAATGTGCAGTTTTAGTCTCTTCGGCTACATGAACAATGTTGTTGCTAATTGTTTAGCCGAAATAACCAAAATGCCATTTATGATCTTAGGGTTTGTTTGAGAACGTCTAACGGGAAAAAATTATGGGATGTGGTAGAGTAGGAAAAAAGAATATTTTGTGAATTGCGAGATTGATTGAAAATAATAAGGTTAAAATTGAAATAAATAGATATGATAAATGATAGTTGGTTGGAGAAATTTTTGAAAATAAGAGTAAAAGTGGAAACATATAGTTATTATTTGATGAATGATAGTTTTCAAAATTCAAAATCTCCCAAATTTTCTTCCTTTCCTACATCTACTTGTTGCCAAACATCACCTTGTTCAAACTTTTGGCTTATTTAAGGTAGAATCTCGGCAACAAATTTGACTTGTAGCTAGTTTTTTACTACAAATAAGGGATTTGATTTTATTACATATATTTTGGTTACTATAACTTTAAAGATTGATGGGGTATGATTCTGTGCACCTAGGTGCACTTAGCTTTGGTATCTAGGTGCAAATATTTATTTTCTATATTTTTTAAAAAATTTTATACAGCTGTCAATTTAAATGTATTTAATATACGTATAAATTTTTACGAAATTACTAAAATTCCACTAATTTTAAAAAATATTTTTTTGAAAAATAGTAAAAATTGATACATATATTAAATATACTCATATTAATGACTTTATAAAAAATTTAAAAATTTAATAAAAATGGGTTAAATACACTCCGGTGCACCGAGCCTAAGTGCATTGGGTGCATTTAAGCATATCCAAAGATTGATTGCTTTTGATTAAAAATAGTCATTTTTCACATTGCAACTAAAAATACATTCAAAAGTACTAATTAAAATTTGAATGCAAATAGCAATATTTTTTAGCAGTTAAAAGAGTTAGTTTCGCACGTGCTTATAAATTTTACTCACTCATAATTTCACTTATACCAACAAAATTTAAAAAATTTCTAATATATCTACATATTTTACCTAAAATTTTATTTATACTTATGTTATTAGTGATCAATTAAAAAGGTCATTAGCACTCCTATAAAAGGACAAAATTTTCATTCATAATTATAATTTTATAGCTAAAAATTTACATATAAATAATTTTTTACATTTTTAAAGCTATAAAATCATATATTATTTAAATAAAAACTTTCGATTTTGAGCAAACTAATCTCAAGTTATATTAAGGTATGGGCATAATTGTTATTTTACCAGAATGTTAATGACCCTTTTAACGGATTTCTAATAGTATAGACATAAGTGAAATTTTAGTCAAAATACATTGATATATTATGAATTTTTAAAAATTCGTAAAATAAGTTAAGTTAGGAGTAAAATTCATGAGTATTTGTGGAATTCGCCTCAATTAAAATAAATTTAGCTGCTTTTGATTAAAAGTAGCTATTTGAAATTTGGACAGCAATCGTATGTACTTGGGTGTACTATACTTTTTTTTTTTTGAAATTTTTTTCATTAAGCTGTTAATCTATGTGTATTTAACATATGTATAAATTTTTACTACTTTTGAAGACTTTTAAATCTTTTTAAAAATCGGTAACATTTTTAGTAAGCCTCAGTGCACCCAAGTGCTTCCGATGCATGTTCTGGAAATTTTGAATGCAAAATGTTTTTTATACGCACTACATTTTCTTGTAATGAATATTTTGGCTCACTTTTTTAATGAATTTTTTGCTATAGAATTATTTTATTTATTAGAATATTAAAAGGCATTTGATCTCAAAAAATTAAAGGTGTTAGGATCTTACGTTAACGAGGGGACAGACGTTGAACCAACGCCCAGAAAAATGAAACAAAAGAAATTACATGATTCCAAATTAACCATCTTCTTGATTAGATCTATGCACATTTCTCTTGATCTAAACCGTCCAATCGATGAAATAGTTTATGATCAACATCCCTTCAAAAATTTCATGATTGATTATTAGTTCAGACACTTGATTGTTCGCATAGGCAAAAACTGGATCCATAGAGCGACAATATTTCGAAGGATTGGACGGTTAAGATGGGTCATGGGTTGATACATTGGGTTTTGGCCTACGGAAATTGGAATGTGAGATTCTTCCTTATTAAGACACCTAGTATTTGGTGCCAACCACCTTATTTATATAATAAGCCACACTCGACACTCGTGGGGGTTTCTCTATTTTATGATATCATTATCTCTAGTTTCTACTAATGAGACAAGGCAGGCTGCCCCATTGGAATTGGGTGGAACTTTTGCTACTCTGGAAGAGAATGCCACTTCATACAAAGCCACCAAGGAATTGCACCAACAGGTCGTGTCTGATTCAACACGCGCAGGGCCCGAGCAAAGCATTCCACCTGGATGATCAGTTGTAGAATAATTTTGATTGTGATTATTTAAAACATGACTTCTCCAATCATAGAATATTGCTTGCAAAAATGTCAAAAACCCTCTAGATATCCCATATTTTTCACAATTTGGGCTTTTTTTTCTTTTTTTTTTTTTTTTTTGTTACAAACAGTAGTGGGGTTCTAGCTAGCTGTGGGATTTGTTGCTTTAGTTTGGATTAGATGAACCATGGTACTACTTTGTGAATGAATAAATGGAATATGGTTGAAGCACCAAATCCGTTGGTACCTTCGAGAGAGAAAAAAATAATAATAATAAAAATCCATTGGTACTAACATTTTCTCTCATTTATATTCGTTTTTCACAGGAGTTTGTGTTTGAAAAGGTTAGCTAATAAAAATGGGGGGAAGTTGCAAGACTACAATAGTGCTGTCTTGTGGTTCCATCCGAGGAGACATGCTGTCTAGCCAGTTGGCTACATTGTCATTACAGGTTGTCATTAATATTGTGGCAAGGGTGTTGTGGGTTGGGTGGGCCACTTATGAGACAGAAAATGCTGGCATCATTACGTTGAGATTTTTCAATGAAGTGGCCAATCCCTCTCTAGGTTACAAGTACACTCCTCTTGAACTAGATTGGCCTCTAGTTTCAGCTAATTTGATGGGTGCATATGGCAGATTTGAGGATTTTAATTCGATCAGTATTTAGCAGCAGACCCTTGGTTCGTTTATGGTTTTCTCCAAAGTACATGGATGGTTTGGATTCGTTTAGGAGGTTACAATGTGCATGTTGTTGGGGCAAAAATGTGAGTAAATTTGGGAAAAAAAAAAACAAAAAACAAAGAAAATAGGACAAACTGGTGGGCTAAAAATAAGTTTCAGTTTAAGTGTGTTATGGCATCAGTTTTCTTAAATTAATTTTGTCATCCTCTATGCTACGCAGGGTAATTTACGTATATTTCCCCTCAAAGATGTAAAAAATACAAGCCAAAGTAGAAGACAAGCAACTTTTCTTCTAAACAATTGACAGAAATTATAACTTTGAATGGAGAAATAATCATAAATAAGTGGGCACGAGCTGCAAGAAAATATAAACATCACATTCGCATGGAATTCCCATTCAATGGGGGAGACATTATCATTTCCATTGTCTTCTTAGAGATATATCCACCTACTTTCTCTCATTCTTATATTTAGATAATTTCAACTAGAGCCGGTAATTCATGTCTTGTATTTAAAATCACTATATTCATTCAAAGTTATCATTCACATCAAGTGTTTATGTACTTGGAAGAGGAATTACTTCCTATTCTAGTTTGAGTTTAACTTTTTGTATATCTTAGGAATTTGCCATAAGCAATGGTGAGAATAACAAAATTGTTAATTCTAGTTTCTTTAATTTTTTCATTTTCTCACTTTCTTGACCCAGCATATGCTTAAATACAGGAAAGAGTATTTCATCAAGTCTTTTTTAATTATGTAATTGTGTCAAAAGAATGCTAGAAGATACAAGTATCTATGACTAACTTTTTTGCAGAAAAAAAATTAATTTGTTGTATTTGATTAAATGCAATCAAAACCTACATTAACGAAAACCAAAGATTTTATTACTAGTTGCAGCCAAATTTTAATAGCTACTTTCAATATACTTTTGGTTGCATTTAATGTAAAAATTATATACATTTAACCAAATACCACCACTCAAAAGTAACTAATTATTTATACTCAAATAATTAATTGTAATAAAAAAAATATAATGCAACTATACATATATAATGTAGCAAAAAAATTAGCTACATTTAGTTAAATTTGTTGCAGTGGGATTTTTAATTCTAGGTAGTCATTGACAGCTTCCTGTGTCCCTCCACAAAGCCAAGAAATATCTTTTTCCCTCTTTTCTTTCTCCTCTCTTCAATAAACATAGGAAGTATCTTAATAAACCACCAAGTTCAATTAGTGATACGTCAGCATGGTTTTTTAACTTCTAAGATTAATCATACCAAATTAAAGGCATAGTATGTTTAATTGTTAAGAATGCTAATTAAATAACCGAACATTGTGATAGTAGCAATAAAATATAAATAATACTGACAAAAACAGAAGTATTACAATTACAAATGAGTCAGATGTATAACACATCCTCATATCTATCTCCTACCAAGCACCACATAAAAAAACCCAAAACTACTTGTATAGATCTCAATTTGTTATGTGCATAGATGGTCTTATTTTCAAACAAATATCTAGTATTTAACTATTTATAAATTGTAGAAGGCTGTACATGTCTCTCACACGTGTATGTAAAGGCACCCGATTCGTACTTCTGCCTTGTTTCGACATCTCAAATCAAACTGAGCAAATGATTGGGGATGGTCCACATGCCAAACTCACTCCATGTGACCTTTGAAAAGCTCATGCACCATGTTTAATCTTGACAAGACCCATGCATCTTTCTTTTAAGGACTTAGTTAAATTGGGTATCCAAGCATTACAGTCGACAGCTTTTCCTTCCTCACACGTGTGAAGCACCCCTTTCATGGAATATGAAGCCCTACAAATCAAACGGCACAAAATATCCAACTTTTGTGTTAGATTAGGAGAAATAAACAGCTACAGATTCCACAGAATCAGCTCGCCACATTTACATATATGTATTTATATCTTTCCATATGCCCAAGAGAATAATGGCCATTTTGAGCAAGAATAATCTAGCAACATGCCCTTTTACACGTCTGTATTTTGGACATCTGCGCCCGGGGGGATGGAAGAAAAGATTAGTACCTTATTTCTAAAAGAAAAAGTAAATTTCGGTGGACACCATAACTTTAAGTGAGGGGGAAAGTATGGGAGGCTCAAGGAGGAGATTGTGGCTGCAAAACCAGCCGAAATTCACACAGTTCCATTCTACCGCGATTATTTATGGACTGAACAAATTAAGGAATTGTACAACTGTACAAGAATTGAAATTGTAAACTCATTTTAATTTCTAGATGGGGTATACGATGTGATATGTTAACCATCTAGCTATTTTATTTTTCAATCATTTTTCTGATATTTCCATACAATTATATTTCTATTTTAATTTTATTACTTCTATCATACCACTCTCACTTTTAAAATTTTTTTTTCCTAAAAGATTTTTCTAATTTTTCCTCAGATTTAAAAAAAAAAAAAAACTTCATGCAATGTTCACTTGGTTTTGTGTTATTAGTTTCTACTTGGGTTCTATATTATCATGTCTATGTTATTTATTAAAAAGCCCAAGCATTTCTAGTTTTTTTTTTTTCCCTAATGATCACCAAGCCACCACCTCTTCACTATTAAAATTATAATATGGCGGAGAAGCTGGAGCATCTATTCTCTTTTGTTGCAAGGAAAGAGTTCCCATGCTATCATTAGATCCAATTCTAAATTCTCCAACTTATGAATTAAAAAGCTTGAATCATTTGTATTTTTTAAAAGAAAAGAAAACCTTTAGGTTCAATACGCGAATTGTGGTGTGGGAGGCTATGCACAAACCATCCATTGATTTATTCCATGAAGGGGATAAATTATATATTCATTTTCTTAATTAAAGGAAAAGCTTCCCTACTTTTTTGGTATTCTTTTGCATATATTCCTTTATACTTCTTGATTCATGATTACAAATTAATTGCTTGCTGAAGATAACGCAGTGGGCAGCACCCGAACACATGTTTTGAGTAACAAAACGACCCCAACATATAGATATTTTCTTTTTCTCCTGATATCAAATGCCGAATCGGCTTATCAGTACACCAACTCCTTTCAGCTTCTTATATTTACATCTAAGATATGAACTTTCAAAAGATGATCATCAGTTCCTCATCATTCTAAGTGCGAGCGTTTGGAGATCTCCCTCTCTGCAGTGCATTTCTTGTGTTGGCAAGCTACTGATGCTATGTTCCATGCAATCAAACGAGCTCGAGCTCTGCGGCGACATGGAATTGACTTGAGGATAGGACACGTGCGGCATGCTATCTACGCTGCCTGCCCATTGGTTTTCCAGCAAACGCGAATTCAGGGCTGAATGAGCTAGTTGTGCTTTCACCTGCATGAGCTGGGCTTGTAAGCTTGCGACCTGCGATCGAACAATGCAAGAAGCTAAATTTCGATTACAACCAAGATATCCAATGGCAGGACTAATAACAATAATGACAATAATAATCTCAACATCCACTCCAACCCGAGAAAAAAAATAAAATAAAATTCCACGCAGTAGATTAATTGAACAAAGCCATCTCTTGAGCTATACTATGGGTTACCATCCAAATGTTGTATGGAATAGAAAGCATAAAGAGCCCCAGCTATTGAATGGAACTCCTCAAGATTCCACTGAGCACTGAGAGGACTCTTTATTGCAAAACCTTTAGAAGACTTAAATATATGAATTTGTGTCAGTCATTCAATTCATCAAAGTGGTGCTTTGTTTCTGACACCCACCTTTGTGGATTGTTTCACCCCTTGATTCTCCTTTTGACAATACTCTTTGGACAGGAATTACTGAGGTGAAGAACCACACCCACAAATCCAACCCCCCACCCCCCACACAAACACAAATCACCCCAGAAGAAAAGCCAATCTTAAACTTACCTGCTGCTGAAGAGCGAAGATGTGGGCGACGCAGCCATACACGGGGTCCCTGATTCGAGCCTGGGCTTCATAAGCGATTGTGACCACTGCCTCACAGCGATCGTGGATGGGAATGTGAAGCAAGAGCTTGGACACATTGCTGGCCCCGAAGATCTTGTGGATCGCTGCAAACCTTGCAGGGCCCTGCTCAGAACAAAAGTACGGTGCAAAAATGCAATCAGATGCACACTTTCGCCGGAGGAATTTGCATGCACCGCATGGCGAGCCGGATCCAGCAGCAGCAGCCATATCCCGACAGCACCGATAATATAAATATGATGGGAAGATGACTTGAAAGGAATTCTGTAAGAATTAATATAGTTGGTACCTTGATTGCAAGGTGGGAACAGTTTGATAGGTGGGCTGAGAAGAATGTCAGAAGCTAGCTATCACCTGAAGATAAAGATAGATATGGATGAGAGGGTAGAGAGAGAGGATTAGTGGGGAAGTGGGGATAATAGCCTGTAAAAGGTTGTCAGAAAGAAGGCTACGCACTAAATTAGTATGGGAAGATGCAAAGTGGCAGAAGGGGATACAAAAAAGGTTGGATATGTGTAAGCGGTGCTGAGGAGGATTTGAGAAACTGCTTTATGCACCTGAAGACTCCTAAGGAGAGACAGAGAGAGAGATGTGGATGGGGAGGAGAAGGAAGGGTGAGAGAGAGAGAGAGGGATTGGAAATTGGGTATTGGAGGAGGTGGGAGGGGAAGAGGATTGGGTCCCTATAAAGGGGTGTGAATGGGGAACATGGATGGTTTGGGTGTTGGGTTGTAAGGGGACATTTGGTTAATGAAGTATGGAAGATGGAGGTGGGCTTTGGTTTTGAGTTATATTGCCATTTGCAAAATGGCAATCCCTCGGTTCCATTCGTGGGGGCTGTATTTATTTTTTATTTAATAAACAAGGCTTATTATTATTCTTCTTCTTCCTACTGCTGCTACTACTAGTAATGGTGGAATGGAATTTTATTTTATTTTATAGCCTCTCACCTCCTGCTTTGGCCGCCTAACGCCGCACTTTCGGATTGTTTGCTTTTTGTTGCCTTCTGCAATAGCCCCTCCCCTTACGGCCTTCCCATGTCACTACTCATCACCAGCTCCAGAACTTCATATTGCTTATTGCCTGACTGGGACGCACGGTTCACACTCCAACATTAGAAACTGAGTTTTCATGTTCTCATCCTTATTTACTCTCTCTACTAAATAGATATACCAATATATCATTTGTTTTCCTCAAGAAAGTCAAATTAATCAACTTCACACGCACCAATTGCAAATTTATTGTATATTTTGTGAATTAAACACTAGGACAAATAAGCCTGGGTCTGTACTATAGACTCAATTTATTGGAAAGAGATTATTAATTGAGATATTAAATGTAAAAGATATGAAATTCAAAAAGTTTAAACGCCATTTTTTTTTTATAAAATAAATCTTTTACGCGCATACATAGGAACTTGTATGTTCATGAATGTAAACAAATATGAAATTTAAAGATTTTAAACTATAAAAGTTTTTGACATAGTGAGTTAAGCGTGAAAACAAGGCTACCATGAGAGTATGGTTTCGAGATCAATCAACTAGTTCCAATACCAACATTCAAATTCAATTTTAGAAGAAATCTCTAAAATATTAGAAGATGAGGAGAATAAATACAACTACATAAAAGATTACAACCAAACCTTATGTTAATGATCCATAAAGAATGGCAATTATGAAAAGTCTAGTCATACACGTTTTACTCAATAGTAAAAACGCACAATTTACTATAAATAGTAAATAAAATCCAGTAATATTTTAATGATCGTGATTCATGCTCAAACTACAGATTTTAACATAAAAAAATGTTATCAACCCAGTTTCTCCTTGGTTAGCATGTAGACGAGCTCAAAAAATATTTTCCGTTGATGTATTGGTGCGCTAACAACTCCTTCCAAATTAAAGTTATAGGGTGTGTTTGGGAAGTTGTAAAACTTTTGATGGGAAAAGTTGTCAAATCAGTAGAAAATAATGTTATAGTATAGGGGTAATGATGAGGAATAAAGAGAATAAATTTAAAATAAATAGGTTAGTTGTATTGGTAGTTGTGTAG
>JAXCLR010000050.1:774045-785739 GCA_035584095.1 Annona squamosa | reverse complement strand
ATTTACATATTTGAAAATAATATGCATCAACCTAGACGAAAAAAATGCATGCAACTATTAATAATAAGAAGATAATAATCATAAAAAACCATCCTATAAATTAAGTTACCTCAAGCATGCTTTGGTAATGAAGAAATATGTAATTTGTCTGAATTAGAGTTAGTAATGTTAAAAACATGTATATATATATATTAATATTATAAAAAACATGTATAATTGATGAAAAAATTATATAAACTACACCGGGTTCGGATCGGGTCGGGTTTTGGTACCGGGTTGGTGCGAACCCGGTTTTGGTTTCGAGTTTCTACGGGTCGGGTTGAAACCGGGTCTATTTTGAAAAAATCTCAAAAATAAAATCCATTTTTTGTTTTGAAACCGGGTCGGGTCGGGTCGGGCGGGTTCAGACCGACCCGGTACCAAGTTGCACCCCTACCGCTGACGCATTTTACGTCAGTGTTGGACCAGTGAGTCAAGCTCAATGGTAAAACCTATAAACGATTCGGCTACGAAGGTATATAATGCAACTAGGATTGCACATAAGATTTCCCATTATATATACATGAGTAGAATAATCCAAAAATAAATAAAACGAATAAAGAGTGATACTAGAAATTTTAATTGACGGCAAGTAAATTCTAAGATTATTATAACATGTATGGAAGGGAAATGGCTCTTTTGATTGAAGAGAAGGTGGACCTGCATGACAAAAATAGTTAGACGGTCTGCCACATCCTGTCATTGTTATCCCGAGTTTCAATCAGAGAGAGGTTGGATGATGTCATCTTGCCGTTGCATTTGAATAATGACACGCCAAAAGCACGTGCAACCATACAATAACATGGGGGCCACATGATTTGAAGAAATACTTTCTTACTCATGGATGACAAAATAAGAATTTGTTGATAGGAGGGCGATAACTAATACAAAACTACTTGTTAGTACATCCATCAATTTGTTTAATGCTAATCATTATCCTATCATTAAAAAGTGTGGCAATCCTGCAGCCAATAAAGAGGACAAATTGATATATTTCATTTCAACAACTTTTTTTTTTTTCTTTCTTTCTTTCCACTTGAATTGGTTAAATAGATCATCAGATTATCATACTACATATTGTTTAAAAAGGAGAAGAGAGAAATTACACAAATCTTTAGGAAACCATGCTTCTAAAGATGTTGCCATTTTACTCTCGACAGCAAGTAGCCTTTTTTTAAACTCCCCTCACAAGTCACAATCTATATATCCTTTTTCCAACAATTCTCTCCCTACATTTCTAAATAGCTTTTCTCAAGGCCAGCTTATATCCCATTGGAGGTTGCCATCTCCGCAATAGCTCTCTGTGGTATTTGAGCTCAAGACGGAGACCGAGCAAGCATCATTTTATGCCACCTCCAAAACGGAACATGGCCGTCATATCAACTCAAAGCAAACATTCTAATCCAACGCTTCAGGAACTCCCTGTACGTTGCCTGTGTGATTTGTCCATTTCAATTTTCAGGCGGTTTCATTTGATACACGACTCATAAATGACATCTTTCCATTTCATCTTCGCAATCTCTAGAAGACAACCCCCCAAAAACTGGTCTCTGAATTCTTTCCAGCAAGGAAATTCCATTCTAAAAAATCACAATTGCAATTGATAGCTCATATAGCAACTAACATTTCTTTCAGCACCATTGGTGAGGACAGTTGGAATAGATTCACATCCTACCTACTGCTTTAGTCTTCAGTTACTTCTCATCGTTGTCCACAACAATGTTCTGCAAAGTCGCCCAATAACTTCCCCTCAATGACATTCATACACTCTGATTTGATGACTTGGAAGGAGATACTTAGTTAGGCAAATCCAAAGCTGGTCCAAATTCAGTTACTTCTCATCGATCGGCAAAATTTTTTGCACATGGGCCGCCTGAATGTGCAGCAATCAAAAAATAATCCAAGACAGTGGAAAATGTTGTCATGCTTGGAATATCCTTGGATGGCCTCAGAATTGTTTAGGATGCATTAAATGCACCGCTGAGTGCCATCACTTGCTCAAGTTAAGCACTTCAGCCCTTGCTCAGCATATACTTCTAGCAGGTTCGACAAACTTTTTCCCCCCCTCAACTTCCAGCAAGCTATATGCAACTTCCTTCTGCAATCCCTTCATGCACGGAATTGCCCTCATCTTCTTCACTTTATTCCACATCCCACTGGCTGCATAGATATTAGAAAGAGATACAAACAGATCAGGCTGATTCGGATCTAAAATGAACATCTTCTTTGCTACTTTTCCTGCTAATTTAACATTATTGTGAACTTGACAAGCACCCAATAGAGCTCCCCATATGCCGACGCTGGGCTCCTCGGGCATCTTGTTGATGAAAGACAAAGCATCATCAATTTGTCCAAGCCGACCAACAAGATCAACCATACATGAGTAATGTTCCAGTGATGGTGCAATTCCATAAATTCTGGTCATCATTTCAAAGTAGTGCCATCCTTCTTCAATGCTCCCTGAGTGACTACAAGCCGATAGCACTGAAACAAATGTCACTGAATTGGGTAGACAATTCTCAGATTCCATTTGGTCAAAAAGCTGAAGAGCTTTAGAGCATAGGCCATTGATTCCAAAAGCATTAATCATTGTGCTCCAAGAATACACATTTCTTGAGGGCATTTCTTTAAAGATGTTCTCCGCAGACACCACACTGCCACATTTAGAATACATATCAACAAATGCAGTGTAAGTAACCACATCAAGTTCAATCTCATTTCTGACCACATAAGCATGGATGCTTTTGCCTTCTTGCAAAGCACCCATCTCTGAGCAAGCATCAAGAACACTAGCAAAAGTGACCATGTTTGGTAGAACATTTTCTTTTATCATCTTCTGGAAAAAGCACATAGCTTCATTTGGCTTTGCATTTCGGGCAAATCCAGACACCATTGCACTCCACAAGACTACATCCCTGTCATTCATTTCCATGAAGAGCCTTTGAGCATAGTCTAGAAGCCCACATTTACAATACATATCAACAATTGATGTCTTCAAACAAACATTAGAATCAAATCTCTTCCTTTTCACGCAATACCCATGAAATGCACTGCCTTCTCTACCAGCGCCTTCCTTTCCACACAATTGAATGAAATCCACCAAGATAAGCACATCAAATTCAACATCCAACTCCCGCATTTGCACAAACAACTCAATAGCTTCAGCCTCCTTCAAAAGCTTGAAGTAGCCATGCATCATAGCAGCCCAAGCAGCAGAACTCTTTTTTGGCACTTGGTCAAATAAATTCCGTGCTTCACCCAAGCAACTGAGCTTCACGTACATATCTATAAGAGCAGGCACTACAAATAGATCGGCATCTAACCCCACCTTCAAGGCATCACCATGAACGGATTTCCCCACTTCTGAAAGGGATAATCGACAGGAGGACTTAATAGCAAAGGTCAAATTGTAGGTGTCCGGCGAATAATTCTCTCTCCGCATCTGTCTATAAAGGTGCAGAACGGGCGAAAACTGCTTGGACTTTGAATACGCAGACATGATGGAGTTCCATGAGTGATTATTCTTCTGGAGAATTTCTTCGAACACTTGGCGGGCGTCGTCGAGGTGACCCACCTTAGCGTACGAGTTAGTGAGTCTCGAGCGGAAGACGACGGAAAGGTGGAGGCCACTTCTGAGGATGTGGGCGTGCAGCTGTTTGATGTGGGGAAGGGATTTACGGCGGCTGAGGAGAGAAGAGACGGTTTTGATGAAGGGGTTTTGGGTGGAAACGGTAGAAGCAAGGGTTTCCGCAGTGGGCGTAGGCATTGTAGTCTTGCGGTAGCTCTTGGCAGAAGCATTTACGACGAAAGGCTTGTCCCATGTCATCATCTGAGCCGTTGATTTGAATCTGATGGCCCATGTGCCTGCCAGACTATTCATCTATGTTATACCGAAATATGCGGCAGCGGGCTACATAATCAGTCAGAGATAACCGTCAGAATTTCAGGCTGCTTACTCAGTCTCTGCACTAGTTTAAATTTTTTTTTAAAAAAAAAAAGGCAAGGAAATTTTAATTTTAATAACGTTTTTCAGAATTATAATTTAGATTTTTTTTTTTTCATTATATGATTTGCCATTATGTAATATACATCAAGTCAGTTAACAAGGCTTCCTCCATGCAATTGCCAACGTATATGCCGACATCATTAAGGAGGCATATTCATCGGTGATCCAAACATCAATGAAATACTTTATAATCAACCCCGAGCTGTGATGCAGCCGGACATTGAATCGTTTTGCCCTAATGCAACTTTTGGATCCTGAAAAGAAAAAAAAGAAAAAAGAAAAAAGAAAAAAGCATTGCAACTGGCAGCGATGATTGGAAGATGATCTCAGATTTTAATTCAACTCAGTTTTAAAAGGAATGTACACAAAATATGTTTGAGGTTGTCCTCTTACATTCAGGCAGCTTAAGCGTACAATGAGGAAAATTAGCCAAGCCACTGCTCGGCTCGTCGATCACCCCCGCCACCAACTGCATGCCGAATGCTGATCTTCTCATTGGCATACTTCTCTTGGAGCCACTCAAAAGCATTCATATCAAGTTTCCCGGATACAGTTTTCCCTTGTTTTCTCCTTGTCTGCTGCTCCCTTACTGATGTCCAAAGCTTCTCAATGGCATCTCTCTGACGGAAAGTGAACCTCTGAATGTTGTCAAATGCGTGTTTTACTAATATGTCAATGACAGTTTGGCACCTGCAAGAATTCGAAATAAAATTCAAGCCAACAAAAAAAAAAAGTTTTAAATGTGACTGCAAGGAGACATCCCCAAACACCATGGAGAAGCCACCATGCGATCCCACCAGAGGTGGACAGTCTGGTACAAGGCATTATCTAGCATCCAATAAAGAGGTATGCAATGGGAGGTTGTTTATCTGACCATGGGATTTTGTAGCGCCTTGCAGCAATCTCCAAGCATAGAATCAAAGCTTCTCTTTGTGACCTAAGGAATCTCTTTGATTCTTCCTCTTCAGCCTTTTTGCTAGAAGCTGCGGCATCTTTCTTCCCTTTTGCTCTTTCATCTTTCTTCAATGTACTTGGAAGTAGGGCGTCTAAGCCAAATGGATCAGCCTGTTCTTTATTATCAGGTCGGGTTGAGGCACCAGAGGCTGTGGTTCCCTGATCTCGGTTATCTGTTCCATTTTCAGCCTGTGCAAGGGCCTCCTCTTCATCAACATCATCATCTTCAGTGGCGACTGGCATACTTAGAATGACTTCTTTAATCCGTCCGGCTGCTTTTGAGAACTGAAAAAGATCCAAAAATGACAACATAACCATAAGGCCACTGTCAGTGTTCAGATGTGCACACGACATGGGTACTGACTCAGACTGGCAATAGGGTAGCATGTATGAGGTGAGCTACCAGGTTGGCATACAGACCATTGCTACTCATTTTTAAAACAAGATGAACAACAAGGGGTCAGGGAGGGGGAAAAAAAAAAAGAAAGGACAAATAATTACTTGACACACAAGGTCAGAAATGTAGCATGCACATTGTTTTCTCCAGATATGATTGTTATTAAATAGTGAAGAATGACAAAATGATGTTAACAATTTTAAAGAATGAAAGGGACAAATGTGAAAAAGTTGAAGGTAAGAAACTTTCTGATGGGGCAGTAATAGGTTGGTGTAGTAATTCATTCTCGCCTGATTGATTAGCTCCCTATGCTCAAGCCCTTGGCTGAAATGATGTTCCAGTTTTATTACATATTTACATATCATTAAATTTGAAATTGTCCAATGAAGTTAAATCATCAATTTGGAAGGTTCAACAAGGGCTCACTCTACAAACTTATGTTTGACAGCGGAACATGTCAAACACACAAAAGTGAAGTTTCATTTAACCCACATAGAACTAGAACCCATGATGGAAATGGGAATTCAGAGTTCAAACCCATACAGTTTGCATATGCTTCTTCTTTCGATGCCTCTCTTGACAATTGACATATGCAAATAAATTGAAATTTTGAAATAAAAAGGAAAAAGACACTGCAGATTCCCATAATCCAAATATGTGAGAATCAACCAAAAGTTGCAGAATACTCTAGCAAAAACCACATCAAGTCTGGCCTGTGCCAAAACATCTCAACTCTCAAGTGTGAAGTGTCAGAAACAAGGTCATGAAATAAAGCTTGATGGCAATTTTGGGATGTCTTCTGCAGTTTGGAAAGACATAAGGAGAGGCATTTGCTAAATGAAATCAGATTATAAGAGTAGAATGGGAGCTAAGAGGTTCCATCCACTTCCTACAAAGAATCAATGCATGGGTCCATCTAAACTACCTTAATGAAGAATACTCGAGAATGGTCAGGTTAAAACATTTTCTTTAATACTTCACTGATAAAATATAGGACTTGCAAACAATGTGTACATGACAACACTATTCGATGAGCAGTATCAGTTCCTGAATTGAAAGAGCATTTCAGTAGGGTAGAGTCCAGTTGGGGTCAAAACTCAAAAGGGAGAACATGATTCCAGTCAGAATGCAAAAGCAGGAACCTTATCTTGTTCCCCACAATTATTAAAAAAAAGAATGCAACTCTCAACTTGAAAAGTGAAATTCAATCGGGATACATACCACAAAACTGTCATCTGTATATAGATCATTTGCCACCACTGCATTTATAGTCCAGGTGGTCAACTGATTTCTCTGTTTCTTATTAAGGCACTGAAATCAGAAAATAAAGATCATGACATAAATTTAAACAACAAAGACTGAGGAAAAACATATATGATAACATGGTATAGAATGCTCCACTATCTCTAGTGAGACAAACATCATCTCTCCTGTTCCCAGTGCCAGTGCCCATCTTTAAAAAAAAAATGAAAAAATCTTTAACAGAAACGTGACCAACACAATGTCTCCATTATAACAAATGAAGATACCCTGGTCAGCTACTCAAAAAGGGAAAATATAGTAATGATTAGCACAGAAACAATAACTACTTGCATACAACAAATTAACCTCCCTCCCTCTCCCTCTCTAGATTTTCCAGCCTGGGACTATCGGCAACTCTATTGCTTCTTAATCTCTCAAATTGAAAGTTCATGGTGAGGTAGTGAACTAGTTAAGTGCATTTCTTTTGATTCTGAGGAAACAAAGCTGATTGAATGGTCCAAAATGGTTTCCTAGCTAAACTGCAAAAAGAGCAGACTGGTTGCCAGTCAATCTTGTGAAGCCAATTGGTCTTGTTTGTTTCCTACAGAAGTGGTTTCGATGGAAGAACAATAAGGGACTGTTTAGAGATTCCATACTGATTATCATGTTTGACGTTTTAGCAAATTTGTCTAACCATATAATTATAAGTTGGTAAAGTATTGAGAGGTAAAAAGAAGATTACTTACTGGTGAGATATTTATTTATTTGATTAGATTGTTTGAAATGATATTTCCAATTGAAAGTTTGGTGTGAAAAAGTAAATAATAATAATAATAATAATAATAAATGTAGTGAGCAAAAGTTACTTTAATGTTTCACATTTGGATTTTCAAAACAAATAAAGACCTGTAAAAGAAATGTCATAGATATTTTCTTATCATTGATGTCGAATAAACAGCTTTTACATTCATCCTAGGTAATCTTCAGGTTACTTTCACCTGAATAGGTCGTCAATGCTACTCTATGATGGAAATTTAAGAGAAAACAAAAGAACACACATAAATCTATAGGCAATCACCTGGCAATTTCTACAGGTCAGTTTCAGCAGCAAAAAGCTAACATGTGCTGTGTGCCTAAATGGCATTTGAATGGCTAAGGATTTTGAACTGATGCATGAGAATAACTGAATAAGATCATCTTAGGATTATAAGATCAGTCACTCTGAGCCAAAACCAAGCATTGGAGATGAATCGGTTTGTTAAGCTAACAGAAAGAGAACAGGTCCAATAAGTAAGCTGTCATTTGGGCTTCCGGGTCAAGAAGGTGTAAGACAGAACTGAGATGTTGAAAGGCAATTTACTACTCAGCCTATACATATTTAAATCAAAATTACTAAAAGGAAAAACTCTGTGACACAAACCTCAAATAGCTGCTGTCATTGCAAGAAAGTACAATATGATAAAGCAGAACTATTGAGAACAATAGAAATTGTGTTAAGAACATATGTTGTGCTGCAATATATCTTATCTGCTGTTTTACCTTTGGTGGAAATCTTTGAATTCACGAGTTCCAAACAGCATCATCATGGCATTATTTTGGATCATAGAATGATGGAAAACTGAGTAGCTTAGATATTCTTAGCCATAAGCATCCCCAACCTGATTTTTACAAATTGACGGCAAATAACCAAAAACTCACATTGGCAACATCTTGAGCAGCTGAGAACAAGGCATGGTAGTCAGCTCTGAGTGAAGGTTCTGTACAGGCTGAAGGTGATGACATTGCAGCTTCCAATATTGCAAAGAAGTGATCCGCAGTTTCCGGTTTAACACTCCCAGCGTGGATAAGCTGCAAAGCAAGCTTTGATGCTTTGCTAAATTTGGAGGGATTCTTGATGTGTAAAGTAATTTTTTGCATTGCTTCAATAACCTGAGTTTCTGTTGCATCGAGAGTTGTCTTAAATCTCAAACGCTTTTGCTGACCCTCCATAGCTGCTGCATTAGTTCAAGTTAACAGAGATTCAGAGTTTCATTGTCAGTATTTCTATTTCCTTTCAAGAATGGAAAAACTTGTAGAGAGAAGCTATAGAAAGAACAATCCTCAATTATGCAAAACAGAGAGAACTTGGGTGTGTTTGAATGGGAAAGGTGGTCTTGGAAAACTTTGTCAATGGTTTAAGCTTGATGCACACATCAATTGTAAAGTGTGCAAAAAAGTAAGACTGTTGAGGGTATATGAATGCCAAATCCATAAAAATGAGGGTTCTAAAACCCCTGAAAACAAACACACCTTTATTTAGAAGATGATATAATTAAACTTCCGAAAAGGAAAATCCCAAGAGGAAAGAAATTAGAGTATGGTTTCACTAAACAGTACAGCATCCAGAAACAAAACAACAGAAGATAAGATGACTGAATGACAGGATTGCCCACATAAGTAAAGGTTAGCCCTAGAAACAAAGATCATTCTGTGTACAACTGGGATATAAGACAAACAGTTCACAGTCATCAAAAGGCTCAATCGTCACCCTCGAAACAATCTAGACAAGCTCCATATTGACACACAGTTCAAACTCCGATGTCATTCACGCGGTGAAGTCAATTCATAATGTTTTACCTCGTGCAGCACAGCATTTGTTGAGAAAGTCTACATTTAAAAAACACAGAATGTGCGTGGTTTAACAAGTTTTCCACGTACAGTGAAGAAACTCACTGACATTTTCCTCGAAGGTTGTTTTCATACTTAGGAAAATACTAGCGAGTGTGAGTCGAATCCGTGATCATACAAATATAGAAGGCTACTTTGCATTTGTTATCAACGAATAAGCGTTTATCTATACAATCCTCATCCAAGCAAGAAAATTTCACGAATGTTTGCTTCTCCTCACAGCTTTCAGAAGCCCGAACCCAGATGTTACAAAAATATCATCCAAATCCAAAGCTGTTTGGCACCATACCAAAGAGCAGAAAGCTGATCAACAAAGAAATGCAGGTCGGTTGTGGGTGTTTTGGGGGGGGGGGCGGAAGGAGAAAGGAAAATAGCCTAACGGCTACCGAAGAGCGAAAACCCTAGAATTTTTCGAAGTCCCCGGAGAAGTCGGAGGAAAAGCAGTACTTGGAGGAGCGTAGTCCAATTGCGAAGAAGGCTTTTCACGCTTGAGGACGCCCTTGAGAATGGGAGCCGGTGAGGGAGAAGATACCCTTTCGGCGCCGCCAGTTTTGATGGGAGGAGAAGGAGAAGTTTCTGCTGCTGCTGCTGCTGCTGCTGACGCCGACGAAGGAGGTGGAAGTCCTTGAAACAGGCCATCCTGGTCCGCCATTAGAGATGAAGGATAGAAAAGACGGAGAAGCTTGAAGGTCCAGATCAGCAAAAAAGGCCTCAATCTCACTTCTCTGACGATGAGGAAGAAGATGAAGAAGGAAAAAGAAGATTGCAGGAAGAAAGCTACTGAAAAATCCGAAGTTCGTGCGGCCGCTTCCAACAGCTGAAAGTCAGCATCCGTTTTTGACCTCAACCATCCATGATTTGATTCTCTGTCGCCAGACTCGCCACTCCATTTCGACTTTCGCCCCCACAAAAATAATAATAATAATAATAATTTAAAAAAAAAAACAGAGTAAAAAGCAAAAAGTGAATTCGAAGAAGTAAAAAAAAAAAACACATAGATAAATAATATATGTGATGTAAGTAAATAGAATATAAGAATAAAAAATTTAAGTAATGAATAAAAAATTGAGAAATTTTTATATAACAGAAAAAATAAAATAAAGATGAAATAAAGGCAAAGAATAGGATATTAGGATATGATGATATAACGGTAAAAGATGTTTCTCTTCAAGCTGCCATTACTGTTAGGCACCCGACAAGATGTGACTCCACGAGAATAAAACAGATCATTTGCACATTCTTTTCCGAATTTAAAAGAAACAGTTCACGGCTGAATAAGATGACGATGATGTGGGATTTATGGAGTATTTGTTAACCCCCGTAAATTTTCAAATTAAAGGTGTATTTGAAAAGTAATAAAATTTCAATGAAAATTTTTCATTGTAAAAGTTTTTGAAATAAGATAAAATAATATGATATAATATTAATAGTGATAATGAGTAATTAGGATAAAGTCAAAATCGATAATAAAAATGATTGAAAAATAATATAATTTTATATGAAGAAATAATTAATTAATTAAAAAAATAAAATAATTACAAAAGATGAAAAGTTTAAAATTGAAAAGTTTTAATTTGAAAATTTTTTGGCATGCCCTTGAAACTTTTTAACTTTTTCATAAATTTGTTATTTTTAATTATTTATTTACTTCGTTCTGTATAACTATTTTACTTTTCAATCATTTTTATGCAACTAGTCATATACTTAACCTATTTATTTTAATTTTATTCTTTTTTACTCTTTATCATTACTCATATTATATTACATTATTTTTTTATATTTCAAAAATTTTTCATCAAAAATTTTATCACTTTCCAAACACACTTTTAATTTTTTTTATTCAGTTCCTTTTTTGGAAATAAAAAAATTATTTTTATTTTATTCCATTTTCATCACATAGACATAGTAAAAAAGTTGTTTTAGTTTTATAAAAGAGATTTTTGTATACATACTTTCAAAGTTTGACTAATATTGCACTAATGTCTTTAAATTTGTCAAAATAGTAAATATATTTGCAAAGTTTGCATAATTATGTGTATTCATTTTGTGAAGATATTGTTAGAATTTTTTTAAAAAGTGATGAAAATGTCATCAGGTGCCTTAGACTTTCTGTCCGCCTAGTGTAAAATTCATTTTAAATTTTAAATTTTTATAAAACTATTAATTTAGTTGTATTTAGTCTATAGTTTTAACATTTTCGGAGATATGTACAAATCCAAGAGTATTTTAGTGATCGAAAATGCCTAAAATTTGATATTCTAAAAATCATATAAGAGAGTAAAACTTATTTTATATATATATATAGGGAACCGATCCTGTGCAGTCCGCTGTAAAATGGACCCCACACATATTAGATTATAATGAAACTTTATACACTCATTTATCCATA
>JAXCLR010000050.1:722347-757095 GCA_035584095.1 Annona squamosa | reverse complement strand
AAAATCCAAAATAAATATATATACATATCTAAAAATGATAAAATTTGGTTTATAGATTAAATATAACTAGATTAACAGGTTTATAAAATTATTTTTCAAAAAAAAAAACAAAAAAAATATATTTTTTGACCGGTGGGAAATCACCGGATTTCCGACCGGTCGTAGAAGATCAGGTCTCGTTTGTTTTATTCTTCTTATAATTGATATGGATTTCTTAAAAAAATATGGCCCATTTCATGTATCTTTGTAGTCTCACATTAACCCAGAATTGTAATAAATACCTACTGCTGATCTGCTCTGGTTAAGTTATCCTACATCCATTGGAAAAGTTGAATGTGCAATTAAAGTGAGAGTAAAATCCTTACCTTTCACGCTAGCTTTTGAGGTTAAGAAAATTCATGAGGTTTGAGAAGGACCAATTAATGACACTTACCATAGTTTTCATACTCTTTTTGTTTTAAAAATTTAGTCTCTGCTTTTTCCTTTTAATTTCTTCCAAACCTAAAACCAAACATGCACAACTTAACGGAAGGAAATGTATCAGCATTTTTCATTTTTCTTGTTCTTTATTGGAAGAAAGCCTTAGCGTGGATCATGCATATCATCTTAGAAGGGAAACCCGTCACGGTCTTGATCATGACGTGCCTGGCATTAATTTGCTCTCCCTCCAGCTGAAAAGATCTGATAGCCCAAATGGCCTTCTCCTGCCTCATGCGATTCATACCGTTGGAATACGGGGATATGATCTTCAATGCTGCCGGGTGCATATAGTCATATACCCATTTATTTTTAATCTTTTTTTGAATTTTTTATATAAATGTTAATCTAAGTGTATTGAATATATGTATCATTTTTTTTACCTTTTTCGACTTTTTTAGATTTTTTTTGAATTTTGAAAAATAAAAAAAAATCTAAAAATCTCGAAAGATGATAAAAATCGATACACATATTAAATACGCTTAGATTAACAGTATCATAAACTTTTTTAAAAAATATTAAAAATAAATGGGTGTATGCACCCCGGGAGCATTGGATCATATTCCTGAAATATGTTTATAGAAACTTTACCGAAATGGAGCCAGATTTTATGCACCAGGTGCATGGACCTTTGGTGCACCCGGCACAAAAATCTATCCTTTTTATGTTTTTGAAAATTTTTATAAAATTGTTAAGTTAAGTGTATTCAACATATGTATTAAGTTTTACTTTTTTTTTAAGATTTATACGTATTTTTTTCATTTTCTAAGAACAAGGATATTTTGGTCATTTAAAAATAACTAAAATACACCTTTTTAAAAAATAAAAAAATATGTAAAAATATTCAAAAATGATAAAAATTGGCTTATACATTAAATATATTTAAATTAAAAATTTTATAAAAATTTTAAAAATATAGAAAAATAAATTTTTTGATTTTAGTTGCATTGAAGCCCCAAGATGCATAAGATCAGAAGTCAAATTATATGAAAAATATTCAAGTGCAAACGGATTGCATTGTAAGTATGATATAGATTGCCTCAAAATGAGTCCCACATTTATTAAAATTACCATCTACCCTACCCATTGTATTTAAAATTATTTATTTTGATAGTATACGAATTTTCATCCAAATTTAGCAGTGTATATGACCCATCTTAAAATGATACAAAATCAACACAATAAAATAATTGAACTTAAATATCAATTTTAAAGTAGTATTTTCAAGATACAAGCCATCTAAAGTTTATTATTTCTATAAATAAATAATTGTATAAAGTATTTAACATTTTAATACATAAGACCCATTTAAAATAGATTAAACCGTAATTATAATGCAATCCATCAAGGGTGCAACTTAGGTTGAGTTGAACCTGAATCCGGCCCGTCGAACTCAATTTTTAACAATGTTAAAACTTTCTTTTCTACAGTCCAAGCCCGAAGAACTCAAACTTAGTGAACTCAATTTGTAATTGTAAAAAGGTTAGAGTTCAAGCGAACCCGAAGAACTCAAGCTCGATTCCTATTTTATATGTATTACAAAATATTATATATAATATCTAAACAATATTTCTTTATATTTTGTATTTTATGTTATTTATATTTATAAATACATGTTTGACATATTGTAATGATATTATAAATAAAGTATATTATTTTCATTTATATTTATATTTTATTTCTATAATCTTATTCATTTATCTTTTTTATGTTAAATTTTTTCTAAAGATATTCTTTATAGATGAATGATTCTATTAGCCCGGGCCAAACAAATGTCCCACTTAGCTTATTTCAAAAACTTATTTACAATAATTTTTTTAATTTTTTCTTTATATACTTGTTTATCTAAGTGTATTTAATGTATAAAACAAGTTTTACAATTCTTAGATATGTGTATATATTTTTTTAGATTTTTAAACATAAAAATATTTTAAACACATATATACACAGGTGTTTAAAAATCTCAAAAAAATATATAAACATATTCAAAAATGGTAAAATTTAGTTCTAAATACATTTAGCTAAACAAGTGTATGAAAAGAAAAACAAAAAAGTTATTGTAAATGAGTTTTTTAATGTGGGCTAAGCGGGACATTTGCTTAGCTCAGGTTAACAGGATTACTCATTTTCTTTATATTATTATATTTTTAAAAAATATGTGGTTTGACTGTATATTATTATGTTTACTTATATGATTTGTGATTATTATACATTCATATAAATTTTACACCTATCATTTTTAAATAAAATGTAAATTTATTAACCTAAATTCCAACCAAAATTCAACCCTAACCCGATTTTCAAAAATAGGGTCAGAGTTTAAGTTTTACACATAGGGTTAGAGTTAATATTTTATAAATAGGGTTAGAATTAGGATCAAGATAAACCCAAATTTCATGAGCCCAAATTGCAACCCTGAATCCGTCCGCACGGATTTGGTTCTCTCTGGGCAGTTGTTAAAGGAAATTTTGCATAACCTTCTTTGTAAAATATGGTCGTTCCCCCTCGACTGTGAATAATATAACGGAAATATTTGGTCCTTCCGCAAGTAAAATTTTGCAACTGAAAAAGGTAATAAAATGACGAAAACATCCCTCATAAAAATTCCAGTCGCTGCCATGCATGTTGTTTCTTCGTTGTATTGTATGTTTATACTTAGGAATCATTATCGGACGCCCCCTAAAAAGTACGTCTATCCATTATCTTGCAGTGTTTCGCATCAAAAAATCAAGATGGCCCACTTTTATCCTATGATTTTGATCATCCTCCTGATTTCCTTAGTTGTGCATACCGCCACCATGAGGTATGTGATCAATGACAGCTACTCCATTTTCGCAGTGCACAAGGACTACGACTCATGCATCAAAGCTCTCAATTCTAACCCTTGCACTCTAACAGATTTTTTTTTCCCATCTAGATGGATGCTAATGCTCTTATACACTCATATACTCATGTGTTGAAACAATTGCAATTTATCAGTTCGTAAAAGGTCCCACGAATTTGGCAAAGGCAAGATTTAAAAAAAAATAATTTGCATATATACTCGTATAGTTTGATACTAATTGCTGATATATTCACATAATTTTACAAGTTACATATTACCTCTATATAATTTTACCAAAATTGTGTATTATCCCACGCCATTACCTGCCATTAATACCTTAGCTAAAGCAACAAAAATGTCCTCTTTAATCATTTACAGATATATGTATGTAGTTTTACGAATTGCATATTATCCTATATAATTTCACTCAAACTGCATATTACCCCCACATAGTTTCATGAGTAATATGCAATTTTGGTGAAACTATGCAGGGATAATATGCAATCCGTGAAACTATGTGAGTATATTTGAAGTTAACTTCAAATTATGTAGGTATATATGCAAATTATCAACGAGAACATTTTCGCCATTTTTCAAAAATAATAGGAAAGGTGTTAATGACAGATAACGATGTGAGGATAATATCTAACTTTGGTGAAACTTTGTAGGGTAATTGCGATTCATAAAATTACATAGGTATGTTTGCAATTAGTATCAAACTACATGAGTGTATATGCAAATTACCTTAAAAAAATTCATCAAAGAAGATTGGCAACAGTTGCAATCTTGGCCAGGAATCTATCTCCAACCTCATTTCCAATGGCATCCATGAGTTTCAAACCTTTTGCTTTTGGCAATCCATCGTCTTTTATTTATTTATTTATTTTTGGGATAATTCCTCTTATACCCGTAACAATTGCACATAAATTTTAATATACTCACAATATTTTATAAATTTCTTTTATGTCCATAACATTTCACTCGAAATTACTCTCATACATATATCGTTAAAACCATTGTTATCTACCCTGTAGAACAAACGATTTTGCAAATTTAAAAATTTTTAATTGAGATAATTTAACCTTAATATGACTCAATTGATGGTAGTAAATCATTAATATAAGATATTAAATAACTTGAAAGTCATATTAAGGTTGATTTATTTTATTTAGAAAAAAATTTAAAATGGCAAAATTATTTTTTAATGGGATAGATAACGGTGGTTTTAACGGAGTGGGTATAGGAGGAATTTAAGGTGAAATAGTATAAGTATAAAAGAAATTTATGAAATATTATGAATATATTAGGAATTATATGCAATTGTTACGAGTACAAAAGTAATTATCCCTTTATTTTTATTTTTTCTTTTCGTTCAACAGCAAGCATAAAAGACCCGGCGTCTTTCGACCGACTGCAATTGAAATTGTTTGATTCCGCTTAGTCTGCAAATTGAACTACGAAATTCAATCTGCAAAAAAGACAACACATCTCTGGCCTTCACATCAGTAGTTGGCGGTTGTGTCGCCATTGATTTTGACTATGACGTTCAGCACCATTTTTTTCTAACCACCCAATCCAAATATGAAACTACAAGGAAAGAGGGTAGAAGGATAAAGGCAAGAATTTTAAGAGGGGCATTTTTTTTTTCAATTCAATTGGTAAGGGTGTTTTTGTCATTTAATTATCTTTAAAGAGCTGTAATGTTCATTTTGCAAAAAGACATGTTAAGAAAATGATAAAATTTTCACATAGAAACTTTTTGATATAAAATTTTTTATATTGGTAGAAAACGATATAATATGATAGTAATAATAGTGATGAGTAAAAAAATAAAGTTAAAAATAAATAAGTTAATTGTATAAATATTTGTATAGAAATATTGATTGAGAAGTAAAATAATTATATAATAAGATGTAAAAAATGATTAAAAAACTATAGTAGTTATGAAAAGCGAGGAATTTTGGATTGAAAAATTTTAGTTTAAAAAATTTTTATTGTAGCCAAACATGCCTCATCTTAGAAGGTTGCTTTTGTTATTGCTAAAACCTAAGAGATAAATATGCTATTTTCAGAACTCAGAGGGTTAGTTATACAAAAAACCCATCAATGAAGCTGAAATCTTAAAATATGTCCTCCAACGTAATGTGATCATTAATCACGTGAATATCTAATTATATATAAAATAGCGCAAGAAGGTATAAAAACGTAAAAGTATACAGCATGATACAGTTTACTATAGAGAATAGTAGGTATTTTGAATGAAAATTAAATTTAGATACAGTAAGGGGCAATTTTACCATTCATTACAGTTATCCAAAAAAAAATTCAAAAAATGAAGAAGCTGTGGAGGAGATTCATTATAATGCCATCGAGTCATGCCTGAATAAAATCATGTAAAAATGAAGCCTCTAATTCCCAGATATATCTAACAAATCCTTTTCATCAGACCATCCAATTATCAAGGTGGTTTCTTGTCAGGTGCCTACAACAACGATACATTTTTTGTTGGTTTTTTTTTACTGCATGCTATGTGCAAATAGTCATGTAGGCTATTTGCATAAACAAATCTTATATCTAGGTAGTTGGCAACCTACTATCTTATCAGGGCAATGCCCTAGTGGTACCCGCTGCAAGCGCATTTAGTGCTGGTGCATATTTAAATTCTGCTAAGCATAGGTGTATATTTGCAATGTCCTCTTGGTAATGGGGTTCTTACAGATTCCCCTACGCAATAAAGGTATTTACAAAAATTCTTTTCACAGTGGGAGTGTTATGAAAGAACTGGTTCATGATATTAATGTTACTGTGTATAAAAATACTAATAAAAAAGGTAGTTGGCAACCTTAGTTAAGTAATTAAATTACTCTTAATCAGTCTCTCACTTTCTCACTCATGTCTGATTGGAGAAAGCGTATCAAATGTTAGTCTCCCTCATTTTACACACCTTAGAGACTTGAAGTAAATTGCGTCATCATTTGATGATCAAATAGCTGATGCGAGTGAGTTAAAAGTATGTAAAGTGAAAGGTTTAGAGTTCTTAAGGTCGGGCAAAAGTATTTGGTTCATTGTCTCCGTAAATTGCTTAGTCATCCAAGATGGTTAACACATCAAAAAATGAAGATGGCCTTATGTATCATTGAAGAGTTTGTGCCTGTTGCTCCTGCAGATTTTCTGGCTAATCTTGATTAAAGTTGCATTTGCTGACGGTGACTTGTACTAACACTAGCTAGTGTGTTTTGGTATAATGGCATTGATGCTCTTCCGTGATTGGACTCTCTCACTTTCCACCCCCATTAAAGTAAGATTTTAATTTTTTGGAGTTGAACATTTTTAGTGGTCAATTTAACTTTCCGCTCTTATATATTAAAGTAAGGTCACAATTTTCTCTCTTTCATGATGTGGGTTTAAAAGAATACTAAATCTAAATCGCTCGTCTCAATCAGCGGCTTTCTACTCTCATTAATTTTCTGTTATTTTCTCATCTCTATGTGATAGAAAACAACGGCGGTCAGGATAATTTAGATATATATATAATTCTTGCATTGGGGTTGATTCTTATCATTTTAACGTTGTATCAATTCAGAAGTACATAAATAGAAAAACGAGAATATATAACATAGTCGACGATTTTTTTTATTAAAAAAACGAAAAAAATACGATTGAAAGGATCATGTAATTATATATTATATGATTATAATATAGAGTTCCCGCTATATATAACATAATTTATGATCAAACATAGTGCCATAGAAAAGGTTACCCTATCAATTTTATAATCTCAAAATAAAGTATTCAAATTTGAGCTCGGAATAAAATAAAAACGAAAAGCCATTTTTAAAATCAAAATCCCAACAAGAAGAGGTTTGTATATATGGGAATGGTCCGCAAGCATGGCACAAAAAGTAAGCCACTTCTAACAAGAATTCAAACAACCCATATACCTAATTCAACCGATCAAATAATTAAAGAAAACATTCTGATACAACGACTTATAATATTGCTGTCCGACCATACAAGCTTTTTGTGGCCACCCATGGCCGGCTCAGCGGCTCTACTGCCCCGTCGATAAGTGCCAGCTTTCTCAAGCATATATCTAGACGTATGGAAGTGCCATACCATGGACAAATGACCCACTGCAAAAAGGCCAACCGCGTGCATGCACTCATTTTTCTTGTTGGATATGCATGCTCTACGGCTATCTATTTACTATCAAAAAAGTAACCCCTATACACATGCACGATTCAAAGAAATAAAAATGTGTCCGTTTCTCATGCAATTCATGCAATTTACCCCACGATTGTAAAAATCAAAAGAAATTCTTTTGTAATTTTTGTTTTATAGATATGCGCACTTGATCTGGTTTTTCTTCATATAAAATTTAACAACTTCTAAAATTTGTTTGATTTTTTTGTGGGGTATTTTTATATCACATCTCAACTGATATTATAATTAAAATTTTACAAGTTTATTTGTAAGATATTTTTACATCACATCTCAACTAATATTACAGTAAAATCTCTATGATAATTCTTATAAATTTTTAAAGAGAGATGATGAGCTCCCAAACATCAATGAGGAAAGACAACCAACTCTTAAATACCCAAATTTCGGTAACAACGTCGCCAATCACTTTCACTGCAAGCAAGGGGCAAAATTTATTCGATTTTTTAATTTTTAAAAATCAACATAACAATATATATTGTTTATGTTGAAAAATAAAATTAAATACCGTACCGGCTCAAAATTTTACGAAATTTAATACGAACAAAGATTTAGATATGTCTCACACATCTCTAAAAAAAATTAAAAAGTAAATTTTTACCGGCGCAAAAAAAAAAAAAAAAAAAGTAGATATTATGGGTACATGCCAGCTTGAAATTAGTTTCGTCCGTAATATATACGATTCAGATAGCGTGCTTCATGGAAAGGAAAACACGACGAACGAAGCACATGTTTGGAGACGTTTTCAGACTTTTTCACGTGGACATCAATTCAATAAAAGGAAATTACAGCAATCACAGTAAAATGTCTGCGCTTGATGCTGACATGCAACGAATCATGCAGAGACTCGTATATTTATACATATATGGGGGGATCATACCAAACTGCCCTCTGGGACTCATCCACGTTGTTATTAATTGACACAAAATAATTGCTTGATTAGCCTCTTACTCGATCCATCGTCTTGGGTTTACTCCAAATTAATTTACACACCAATACAATCTTATTTTTAAAAGGATTAAGCTGGGATTTTTTTTTCTTTTTAATTTTAATGAAAGTTAAATTCTAAGCCCACTCAATAAAATTGGACTGGGTTAAAATTTTGGGTGACGCGAATCGAAGTTGAACGTACAAATGTTGACGTATACTATTCAATCAAAATTAGAATATTTTTTTTTTCGAAGAAAATTAGTAGATACTTATTTTATACAAATTCGTGATTTATTCTCCAGGACCAACTTTTGAATAGTTTTATAGTTCAATCAATTATGATTAGATTGAAGTTTTTTTTTTTCTGAAAAGTTAGAATTAGGATTGACTTGGAGTTTGTTTATGAAAAAAAAATGATTTTTACGACTGGCTCTCAATTAGATGTGGAAAAAAAATTTGTTAGAAAAAAGAAAAATCCAGCCACGGAATCGGAAGAGGGTTTATATATACTTTTTCCATCCTTGCATGCACTCTGATGTCTATCTCGATAATATCACAAGTAGGCCCCCATTTTGGACTGTCCAGTCAAATAAAAAAAATTCCAAAATACAAAATATTAAGAATTTCTTATGATCGGTTAGAAAAAAGGCCATTTAAAGGGAAGGAGAGGACCGCAGTCGACATGAAGGTGGCGGTGGTTAACCAGCATTCACGTAGGCAGGTGAAAAATATGTATACACACACACACACAATTGCCACAAAACCCTAATATTGATACCGTAAGAGACCTCAGGAGTGCATGCATCTTTATCTCACGTGGGGCACATATGTTTAGTTGTCCACGCTTTTTATCCCACGGACAAATCCTTTTACACCACATCCAAGCACATCTACCTTTGAAAGTCTAACTATTATTATTGTTGTTATTTTTAACAATCCATGCAATTAAAGCTAGCTCCAAACAGTGAGCAATAAATAAATAGACAAGCGAATAAGAGAGCAGAGCTCGCTTTCAACAGAAATCATGCCAAATCAATATCCAAGATCTTGGGGGGCCTTTAAAACGGGTGGGTGCCATCAGAACAACGGTCTGGATCACCCTTTCACCATCCCGGCTTATGAGGCCTTGAACCGTTGAGGTTAGTAAACCATCGATTCTTTCGAGAAGGACGTGCCAACCAAAGGTTGGGTCTTTCGTGGAACCCATTTAAAGAGGGCCCCATTATTTCAACGGTCTGGATGGCTGGCACGTACGTCAGGTGCTGAGCGCAGGGAGGGGTCTGTGGGCCCCCCCGCCAGCAGTTATTTTATATGCGCGCGGCCCTCTCAGCATCCGGTGAGGTGTCGGGGCGCGAGAAAACGACGTGCACCCCACCACCTGGTTCACGCGCGCGGCCCCACAGCAAATTCCCAGAAAGAAAACCCTAATTCCCAACAAATCTCGTTTTGCTGCCCTGTCGCACCACAGGAAGCATTGTGTGTCTTCACCCGCTGGGACCCACCTACTGAAATCTTCTGACGATTTTGAGCCGCTCATTTTGGTGCCAATGTAACCAATCAGCTATTCATTCCTTGTTCGCGTTTAATTATGAGGCTGACCTTTTGATTTTACAGCCTAGGATTCCAAGCCATTCAAATTTCTCATATTTCAAATAGGTCCATGTTTTTGTTATTTCAGGACACTAACACAAACACGAGGGTTTTTGGCATAATGAGAGGCAATAAAAATTTACAATTTTATTTTTCTTTAAAACGTATCCAAATTTTCTTACAGTTATCATACAATCCGTTGTTATCACTTCATAATTAAAATCGCTGGATATTAGCATCATTAATTTATTTTTAAAAATATTTTTGTACAAACAAACAACCAAAATATGTAATGTTTTATACGCCATTTTTTAAGGTAAAAATTCAATTTAAAGCTCTTTAATTGAGAGGAGAAATATGGGCAAAGCTTACTTGGGGAACTAGTTTCATTTGGAGAGGCATGCAATGTAACATAGGTTGGTCTCCGTCCGAGGGAATCATTGTGCAAAAGAACTAAATGCAAATGGGTTGGGATGATTTTGACTGTTAGCCGGGATTAAAGTTAAGTGTTGGCCAGCTAGCTAGGCGCCCCTACATTTTTCATTGTCAGCTACAATGCAAACTCCAAGTGGTTTGCGACAAAGGTAAGTTGGCTAGAATACAACCCAATAATCCAAAGTTTAGGCATGAAAAAAAAAAAATGATACGATGATGTATGTATCTTAGAAATATTTAAATTCTCACAATCAAATACCCTTCAAAAATTAATGTAGTGAATGAAATTCGGTACTTAAGAGGATGCTGATATTTAATGATAAACAAATGAAGCTCGTGTCTCCGTTGAGGAATTTCAGTTCTTCATGAACCATTTTATTTTCAGTCTATTACAAGTCTTCTTATTACATCAATCATGCATTCACACATTTATGATATATATATATATAAGGCACACATTTATGATGGTTATAGATAAATGTATGCCAACTTTTTCTTCCTAATTTCTCTTCCGTTAAACTACAGAAACATTCACATGAATATTAGCAATTTAACCAACGGATAGGATTTTTCTATACATATATGTATGTGTGCGTGCACCACCAAAAACCTAGCACACTTTCAACCTAATTAGTAGTGGACAACAGCCAGCAGGCTTGAACCCCGTGTGGAAAAAATAGTAATGGGAGCTTAATTTTCTCTTGAGGATAGATGAGAGTTTTTAGTTTTTCTTTGAGAATAGATGTAAATGAACGTGACTGTAATATCAAATGTATATCGCGCAAATATCAATTTTGATTGGTAATATCAAATGTATTTTCTACAAATGTCAATTAAAAAAACTGGCACGCCCATACACCCAATGCAGCTTCAAAAGTGATAGATGTCATAAGCTGCAGACAACTAATGAATTTCTACCACGTTAAATGCAAGAAAAGCACATGAAACACTCCAAATTACTGTTACGAACTTCACTTAAGTTGCATCATGAACTACAATTAATTAATTGTATCCTTTTAGTTATATAAATACCAGATTAGTTGAACAGTTAAAAGGTGAAAAATAAACAATATATAATATACAGAATCAATGATTCAAATTAATTCAATAAAAAAAACTGTTCAGGAATTAGATAGATATATATATTTAGGAATGAGAATCAATGAATAAGAAGTGGATCCCACATTTAAGTAGTTCCAGGTGGGGTTCATCCTGTCATCATATAACCCTCGATTAAAATACATGATAGCCTGCCTATCAAGCATCCTATTCTGGCGGAGTATGAGATGAGGAATAGAAGAAACTCCCCTGCAAACAACCGGGCGCAGCAGCGAAACTCCTTTTGACCTCGCCTACATACAACCGGATTCTGCAACGAAGCTCCTTTTTTACCACCATTACCCCATCCATTCATCCTCGCTCTCTCTCGCTCTCTCTCCAGAATACAAAGGAAAGCCCACACACCCTCTCTCTCTCTCTCTCTTATTATTTTTTTCTTTTTTAAAAAAGAAGCCACGTTAAATCTGTATCTTTCTCATTTATTTGCCGAAGATATCTGAGTTGGAGATTTTTGAGGTAGGAAGGCAGCTGGGTCAGTTTTTTTTTTTTTTTTTTTTCCCTTTTTACTCGTATAAATCCCTGAGTTTTTCTCTTTTACCTGTCTGGGTGTTTTGCACTCCCCTCAAATTCCTGTGTGCTTCCTAATATTAGGAAAATCCGGCGAGAGAAAAGCCCAAAACCCACGTTAGATTTCTCTTCCTCCTTGTTGTTTCCATGTATTCTAAGAAGAGAATATCCATATAAGCACCCCTTTGAATTTCTTCACATACAAGCTTCCAAAAGAGAAGGAAAGAGATACATATAGATAGACCGACAGTTTGTATATCTCCATCCTCGATCCTTTTCTTACAGAGTGACATTTGATTGTTGAATTCAAGCAGTCTGGCGAACCGCTGGTGGGCCGGGCATGTGGGCCTGCCCGGCGTCGACCATGCCACGGCCGCCGCCGCAGCAGCAGCCACCTCCGAAGCGCTGAAGAAACGCGAGAGAGAGCTGGGACTGATGACTGAGAACAGCGGCGGCGACGATGAAGAACGAGACAACGACGACGAACCCAAGGAAGGTGCAGTCGAGGTGGGCACCCGCCGGCCCCGCGGACGCCCGCCTGGCTCTAAGAACAAGCCCAAACCCCCCATATTCGTGACGAGAGACAGCCCAAACGCTCTTCGGAGCCACGTGATGGAGTTGGCCGGCGGCGCCGATGTAGCGGAGTCAATGGCGCAATTTGCTCGGCGACGGCAACGGGGAGTCTGCGTGCTAAGCGGTAGCGGCTCGGTGGCCAATGTTACACTCCGGCAGCCTGCTGCCCCGGGAGCCGTGGTGGCGCTGCACGGTCGTTTCGAGATACTGTCACTGACGGGGGCCTTTCTGCCGGGGCCTGCACCACCGGGGTCGACGGGGCTAACGGTGTACCTAGCGGGAGGACAAGGGAAGGTTGTTGGCGGGAGCGTGGTGGGGCCGCTGATAGCGGCGGGGCCGGTGATGGTGGTTGCGGCGACGTTCGCGAATGCTACGTACGAGAGGCTGCCGATTGAAGAGGAGGAGGACGCGGGAAGCAGCGGTGGAGGAGGAGGAGGGCAAGGGCAGATGGGCGGGGGGTCGCCCCCTGGAATTGGTGGGAGTGGAGGGGGAGGATTGGCGGATCCGTCGTCATTGATGCCGGTTTACAACCTGCCGCCCAACTTGCTCCCCAACGGGGGGCAGCTGGGGCATGATGCATATGGGTGGGCGTCGCATGGCCATGGGCGGCCGCCGCCTTTCTGAGAGGATATATCCCACGGTGAAGAGGTTAGGTTGTCCACTCCACACCATTTAATTCTCTTTCACTGATAGTATATTACCAAACGAAACAAAGGAGAGATGACTAAGATAAGGAAGATATATAGTTTATATGTATAATTCACTTGTTGAATCATTGTGTTTTATTTTTAATTTTAAATTATGCAGTACATGATAGCTAGGTGGTTTTTTTTTTTTTAAAAAAAAAAAACTTTTCTTATAATTTCTTCAGTGGTGGTTTATGTTGGCATGTGTTTTTGTTACTGATCGCATTTCCATTTGGCTGTGATTTTGGATGCGTTTTGGATTATTTTTGAGAGAGGTTCTGATCTTCTAATGGGTCTGTAGCTGATCATTAAGGTAGGCTCTCTTCCACCCTTCCTCCTCCTTCAGAACTTGGGCTGATTGATGATTTGTGCTCTTCCCTTCTCTTCTCTCTCTCTCATTTGAATGATAGCTGAAAGAACGATCTTCAGCTCAGTAAGTTTTTAACCCTTTCAACAATCAAGTCAGTTTCGGATCTATAATAAGCTTTTGAGTGGAATGCAAATGGTGTTTAAGAAGATCAAATTTCAATAGGAATAAGCATATCCATAGTGCTTGGCATGCCTTTGACTTTTTCTCATACTTCTGTTTCCTTCATAATCAACCTACTCCTGTGATGGGATTTCATGGGTATGGAATGATTTTAAGAGTCGGAAGGTTGCTCTTGTTAAGTTGGGAGTAGTTTATATATCATGAATAGTAGGTTTGTCAAGAAATTTTCGTGGTAGGACGAATGTGCAAATGGTATAGATGACAAGGGTCTATATATTTTGATAAAGGATGCGACACACATATATATATACTCAACGTAATTTTTCAGTCCTTCTATTTCCATTGGATTCTTAACACTTAACTGGCAAGCATCACGTATATAATTGCAAAGGCTTTTTGTTTTTTCACAACAATTTTTCTTTCAAATCATTCTATAATTTCATTCAGTCTTGGCGTGGCGAATCCTAGGTTAATCGTATATCCACATTACAAAAATATATATATATATATATATATATATATATAATGTAAATCTTAAACCAATCACGATCGCAAACTATTTTTTTCTTTTACAAATTTTTTTCCACTGTTGTCTTAATTTTATTTTCCTGTTACTATCTTATTTTCATTTTCATTACGCCAAAAATATTCTCTTATATTTCCTTATGAAATTATAGATTCTACACTTTCAAGTCATCCATTATACAACTTGTTAACAACTCACCTGCCTGTTTATTAAATGAGTTGTAGATGTGTTAGGGTTAAAGTTTTTTAAATGGGTTAATAAATTGATTAGAATTGAGATATTTTAAATAAGTTAAGATTAGGATTAGGTTTCAACCCGTCCAACTTTATCCTTTAACGCTACTAATTTAAAATGAAAAAATAGTATTAAAAATATTAGCAATATTAAAAATTAAAAAAGATATCTTGAAAATGAGAAAAGACATCCTTTATAAATTTTGGTTCAAGAATTTGAATTCTTCAGAACAGGCACTCTAAATTTCAGAACTAACTTTTAACGCTTGGCCATGTGATCACGTGCGTCACGTGAAAAATTTTTCTTGAGCAACTATATTTTAATATTTTGTCATAAACTTTTGGTTGCCAAAAGTTACAGTGGAATTTCCTAATCCGTTTCACTTCATTCTATGATTGAAATTGAAGAACGCTGAAGTATTCGGAGAGCTGGGTTTGGTTAAATAATGAAAGCTAGTGAATCATATGATTTTTCCGAGTATGAAGCCGGTAAAACATGAGTAAAAAGCTTCCTTGACTACAAACAGTCAAACAGAGAGACAAAGAAACATTTCTTTGGGATTGGAGCCTGTAGCCATAATTCCTAGCTACATCCCACGACATACATTGTAATAGCCTGTCGGTCTTGATTTCTCCCCATGGATGAGACGCTTTCATTTATTTATTTCGTTTATTTTTTACCACTGATTCTGGCTTACTGCTTCCCGTCTGCAAGGGCAGGTGATAATTAATAATCTAGCCCGCCCTGATTCATGGGACCCCTTTATTTTCTGTTTTCCGCACAAAAATGGAGCGACTTTTTAGTATCGTATCAGCTGAAAGAGCGAACTGATCAGGACTCCTTCATTTTCGGCGGCTGTTCAGGATGATGGAATAGATTAGGCATGTGAAAAGAACTTTGGACGAAAAAGTAATGTCGAATATTAGTACATAGAAAATTATATTAAAAATGAGAAAAATTATATTAAAAATTGAAAAGGTAAGATTAACATGCATTAAAAATGAGAATTTTTTTGATGAAATTACAACTTCCTTGCTAGGAAAGGTCAAAATATAGAAAATTCACAACGAAACGTGGTGGACAACCCCACCAAGATTATCATGATTTAGTATTCATCCCAGCAAAGGGGGCTAGATCATGTGTCATTAAATCACCTGTGCAGAGAACATGTAGGTAATAAATGGATAAAAAAGTTCATGTTTAGGACTTGATCTCGTGAAGTATAGTGCCCACGGGATACAAAATAGGACACCCTTCCTTTAAAAAGCCAATCAAAGATAAAGAGTTGTTCTTGATTTTTATATGTTGAATGTTCATCTCTACACCTAAACCAATACCAAAATGGATTGTTTTTACCTCCGTGGTTAGGGAGCCCGAAACCCTTAAACATTCCAGCATCTTGTAGCAAAAAACACTTAAGATGAGTCCCTCAATATTGCCCAAAATCCATACTCTTAGTGTTTCTGTTATTATGTCCATCCACATTTTTCTTGTGGCTATCACAATTCAATCTCAACCATCTAGTACTAATTTTGCATGAAACGGGTTTTAGGATCCTAACCTGATTGTGTTCTTGAGTCTGTACCTTTTGCACCATTCTAAAATGTCCTTCTACATTTTCCCGTACTTAGTTTCGCACATACCAGATCCTCCGACACAGCAAGAAAAAGATGGTCAGCCCCCCTATTGGCTTCATCCCTGCTAGTTGCCTTAACATTCATTTTATAGCCTATCTAGGAGTCCATAAATTTATATCAACCAACAATTTTCTTTCCAGATCTGCAATCTTTTCACAAAAATAATAGATTTTGTAAGTCTTTTCTTAAATGGGTCCACTCCTAAACCCCTTCAAATTAGATTTGCCTTTGTTGGCAATGCATTCCTAAATAATCTCCATTCAAAGACTTTGATTTTGTTTACGAGTTATATGCTCCATAATTGTTTGAAGATCTAATTTTCATGAGGCAAAACATCATAAATATGTTGTCTAGCTTGCCCGGAAAAAGAAGAAGTTATTTTTTATCAACCTATATGCAAATTTTACTCTAAAAATCTTATCTACTTCTATGGGTGCAACTTAGGTTGGATAGGTTTAGTTTGGAGTAGACCTTAATCTTATCCTATTTTTAAAAAATCTTACTCTATTTTATTTTAGTCTTAATTGATTCTAAGCCTTTTGTACCATATTTTACAAATATATTTATTAAATTTACCAAATAATAGATAAATTGTATAAATTTTATATATTTAAAAAATATATTTGTCTTTCACTATAAAAGATGTTTTAGAAAATATATATTAGTAAATTGATTCGGTTCTGAGTATCCGGACCTTAAAACTTACCTTATTTAAAATGAATCGAGTACTTTTTTACTTAAAACCCATCCTACTTATTATAGGATGCCCAATAAATCAACTCATGGGTACCTTACCTAAGTTACGCTCTTATTTTTTTCAACTATCCAAAACTGTCTATCCTCTTCTGCGTGTGTAGGAATTGAGATTAGGTTGATATTCCTCCCTAAACTACCTCCACAGCTGCCAAAAGCAGGTCTTTTTCATGTCTTCTTTGAGTAATAGATGAAACTGCTTACTTACTCATCCAAATGAGAAAAAAATTAGAAATGAAAAATCTATCTTCCATAGCTTTTTCTTCTGCTCATCATGAAGAGGCACTTAATGGGAAAGGTTAATTTTGGAGAATCTGCTTCATTTGCCATCCCTTTTACTTTTTCCTCGATTTTGGCTGAGACAATATGTTGATGAGAAAGCTTGCTAGCTTAATTTTGTGACAAAAAGCAGATAAAAGCAGTTGACTAAAATGGAAAAACCATACCCCTAAAAAATCCACGTTTGTTAATTTGTTAATTATTTGAGCCATATAATACAAGCATTTAATCCGTTGTTAAGTGGGTTATTAGCTTGTCCATCGTTTGTCTTATTTAATGCTGCTTATAAACAATTGATTGTGGTCATATACTTTGTCAGGCCTCGAAGAATGGAATTTATAAAGAAAATTAATGCAAGCTTCCTTAATTAGATTAAATTTAAGAAAAACACGATGTTAATGGGATTTTTTTTATTATTATTCCATGTTTATACTATCTTTCGGTTTTTTGTATCTCATACAGCTCAATCATACCCAAATAATCTTTACATTTTTAAACCCTAAACTTCTAACATGCATGTCAGGAACGTGAATCAATTGGGCTAAGCCCCTGGTCGTAATTGGATATATATTTTGGATGCTAATAAAAGCCAATTTTTAAAATCCATCAAAGCCTTAACGGATGAATTCTTTAAAAAGAAAATTCTTATAACACTACAATAAATTTTAATTTATGCTACCAATTTTGTTATAATGTTATTACCCATGATAAATTGATAATAAAAAAATAGCTCATCCATATTATAATACATTTTGTTGCTTAAAATAAAATATTGGTAAATTCTTAAAACAAGATACCATTTAACTTATAATCATGGTTGGTAATTAGAATTGGACTAGGTGGGCCAATTCAACTGATAGAACCAAAAGCTGGTTACATATCCCGTTCATTTATGCTCAGGATGTATTTGGTAAATGATAAATTCCTTTGAAGAAAGTTTTTTAGTGCTAAAACTTTAAAATAAAAGAAAATGATGTGATATGATAGTGTAATGATAAATAATAAAGAGAATAAAGTTAAAATAGATGAGTTATTTGTATGAATAATTGTATAAAAATAATTAAAAATAGAGTACTTGTATAGAACGATCTAAAGAAATAATAAAAAATATGATAATTGTGGGAAGTAAAATTTTAGATTGAAAAGTTTTATTAATAGCTAAACACACTTAATTAGTCTCATTAGAATTTATCAAAATAATTAATCCCATCAGTTGTCAAAGACCTATCCAAACCATTTTAACTAAGGTTAAATCACATGAATTGATTGACCGCTTGGATTGGCCCAACCAATTCAACTATTTTTTAAAAAATTAAAATATAAAGCTAAATGTTTAATCATTAAAGGAATAAAGAAACCATTAGAAAAATTTTGATTGCCAACAATCCAAAAAAATTTTAAATAACTAAATTTTAATATAATTATAAAAGTATTATTGCTAGTAAGAAAATTGTCCCTTAAGAAAGTATTCACCTTTATACTTTTCTGTTGCAAATGAGGGTTGCAAAAAAATAAATATTTTCTCATATTGAAAGGTAACCGTTAATAATAGTAAAAATCATCACTATATAGAAAATCTTGTACTAAGCTAAAACTTTTTTTTGAATATTACTCTAATCTATCCAAAAATACATGGTTTATAATGATATCTGGCGGATTACCCCACCAAGATCTTACATTTTCAACCATTGAAGAAGTAAAAAATGGCAAAAAATGTGCTGCCCAATTCCTTGTATGCATTATGTGGAGAAAATCAACTAACTAGAGCATAGTTGCATGTCTCCTAATGCTTTGAACTAACATACCTGCTAACGATAGGATGGGGCTTTTTTCATTTAAAAAATTTACCAATATGAGTGAGTCTCCTTCTAACTCTAGCTTCCTTTAATTCATCTTCTCTACTCATTTATTGCCGAACAAAAAGGTCATAGCTTCCATCAGTAGAATGCCTGCCAAGCCATCAATCCACCAATGTCTTACCACCAGGAACAGACTATTTGAATTTCTCAACACTACCCCAATTGCCATACAGTTGCCTTTTACATTCCTGCTGTCATCCACATTGATCTTGAGGTACCCAAACTTGGGATAGACCCACTGTGGTTTCAGCTTGTTATGATGTATGCCCAGTCTTGTAAGCCAATTGGCCTCCTTGTACCATTTCATTATGTCCTTCAAGTCTGGTGTTACTCCCATCTTCCTTGACAGGTTCCTGATGAACCATACCCACAAACAGAACAAGAAGAAAAGGTACTAAGCTAAAACTTAGTCGTTGTAAATCAATCATAAAAATCTTTAAAATTCTTAAGTTGTTACCAAAAGTTTAAGTTTTTGAAACAATATTTGTCACCAAAAAGCTATATTTTTTTACTATAAAAAATATATGTTTTGCAATATGCAATCCATTGCGATATTGTCACTAAAAGTTAAACTTTTAGTAATTTCTACATTGAATGTGCAGTAAAACTTTCACATCCACAAAATATATACCAAACTAATTTTTGAATTAATGTTGTATGAGGCTTGATTTAGAAACCTAACAGGAGGTTGGTTGAATACAATATTTTAAAAACTGGACAGAACTGGGCGGTTGGACTGGTCGGACCGTGAACCGATCATGTCCCAGTTCATTGGTTTTCTGATTCAACTGTTGGTTTGCACCGTTTTAACCAAAAAAAAACCGAAAACCGGTCACAAAATTGGTTCATTGCCCAATTTGGTTTTTAAAACATTGGTTGAATATCGATCTTAGTAAATAATGCAGATTTGAGTTAAATAGTGGCTTAAAAAGTGAAACTACATTTACTATATATTTTAGACAATCTGACATTATTTGAAAGAACCAATTTCATTGTAGAAGGTGTTATATTGATGGAAAAAAAAACTTTTTGAAAAAAAAATTGATGCGAGTTGGTAATTGTAAGTTCGCCTTTTTTTGATGAAAAACTTGTATGTATTCACACCCCTTGGGAATAATTCCAAGAAAAAAAAAATGATAATGTCGCTTGGTGGGTCACCCCACCATGTTTTCTTGTTACAAAAGAATGGGCAGCCAAATCGGCCATATGATGAGCATAATTGTTACCCTCCCTTAAAACATGGGTGAAAACAACTAGTTCAAAAAACGGCGTCATGTAATTGATTTCTAGAATTTTTTGGCCAACAGTTGACAGGATTCTGTTTTCTTCGTTGATCGAATTAGCCAAAATGCTTGAGTCAGACTCCAGAATCAATCTCTTTATCTTCAATTCAGCTCCTCATTTGATGCCGTGCAACATTGCCAAGGCTTCCATATTCAGAATGTCCTCCAATCCCTCAATCTTCCTACACTATGCCTCTAGAAATTTACCTTTAGAATTACATAGTACAGAACCTAATCCCATACAGTTTTTGCTGGTCAGCCTACGCCCATCCACATTCATCTTCAAGATCCCCACAGGAGAACATATCCATCTAGGGATTAAAATTGGTCTACCATTGAGAACCTCCATTTTCTGATTTACAAAGCCAAGACACTCCGAGCAATCCAAACACCAATCAAAAAGGTTATCCATACCTACTTGCATGCTAGTCGTCCTTGCTTTGTTACGCAGGAACCAGATTCGCCAATACCGAATCACATACAGCAACAACCTCTTCTGATTAGAGACTTGCAGACAAAAGGGATGTAATAGGATGGGATTTTCCATTTTCAAAAAAAAATTTATTTTTCAATACAATATTTTGTTTTTGCATAACTACCTTTTTTTTCCCCTTTTTTCATACTTTTCTTCTTTTCTAGGAAGATTTCTTATTCCCAATGGACGACAACCTCTCCTCATCCCATTCAATCTCTTCGTAGCTTCTAAACATATATTATTCCGAAAACTATGTAGCTTTCTAAACAAGCATAACTAAAACCACTACTTTTAACGCTGAAAGTATATTTCGTTGCTATAAGAAAATACACTTTGGTGTTTGGACTGCGGTTTGTCCAAAGTAGACTATTTTATACGGGATTCGGCGGAGGTGTTACAAATGCATTTGTTATAGAGTGTGCTGGAGCATGAGATTCCTTTCGTAAGTATTATATCTATTTTCCACACTGCATGAGCCTTTCTATCCATCTATATATTATTCCAAAGTTCCAACATTTGTGAGCATGATCGAGACACGGAATTAATACAATTGCTAGAGTGCGTGCATGAAAAGAGAACAGGATTAGAACGACGGAGTACCAGATGAAAACAGCTCATCTTGGTGATCTTAATTAATTCATGTTTTCATCAAAAAAAAAAAAAAAAACTAATTCATGTTTTCTAAAAGTTTGGTCTGATCTCTTCCTCTTCATAATGGTGTTGTCTGAAAGTGCACCAATGAGAGAAATTTCTTTCAATAATGACAACTAATACTTGCCTGAATGAATGCAACAAAACATCATCAACAATTCCAATGACCAATTGGTTGCTAAAACTACATAATTAGTTGCACTGCACCCAAATGTTAAATGGTTTACTGAAATGGACATAATTAAAAAGGGTTGCCCAAAGGCGGTGCTCTTCGATCTTAGTTGGATCACATCATTGTGCAATTCAATTGGGCATTACCATGGTACATAATTAATGCGAAACGCCTCAAACCCGTGGATTGTTTGGGAAAACATCATATGTATAACCCTCTGCCAGCTAGAGTTTTGATTTTAACAGTAGCCCCACCCAAACCATGTATTTATCAATCACAAATCTCAACTGGATTTGGACACTGGACGTAGATGTAGAGTGCTTAATATTCCGGTGAAGTGATGTTTGATTTGCTTGATACAAGTGGTCTACATCTGGATCAACAGGCCTGCATTACTCCAGAATTGATATTGTTAGTCATCAAACACTACCAAAATGAATGGCCAAGAAGTCACATGCAAGTGCAGTTAAACGGCGGAAAGCGACGAGGCGGGGCTCACCGTTAATTACCAACCTTAGTAGACAGAGAGGCTCAGCACCCCAAAGAAAGTTGAGAGGTGTTAATATCAACAAGGAGGGCCCTCTTCACATGGAGGCACGTGTTGCAGCTAATAAATCCCAATATATAATCAATTGCAACTTGCATACAACATGCCAATAGCAATGCTAGTGGGCCCCACCTCACTTCAATTATTGCCCTTCACTTCATTAATTAATAAAACGGCCATATATATAGCTAGTGTGCGTGCGATGGGTGTATGTGCACATCCATTTCTTGGGCGCCAACGTGCCAACTCCACTCGAAGATATCAGATCTTTGCAAGGAGTGGAGAAAACCATCATGATCACCTGGCCCTGGACTCATGCCCATTGATCCGTTGGATGGCCAAACATCACAAACTATATATGTCAATTCACAACCATCAGCACATACGACAGATGGATCATCTTGATTTGGTCGGAAGAGATCATCATGCATGGTCTGACCATTCCCTTTTGCATGCATGGATCTGATATATATTCCGCCAGCGTAATACCAGGCCAGAACATTGATAAGTGTATAAATCTGAGCATTTCCTCTCATCTTCCTTACATGACTAAACAATAGACTGATTCTTCCTTTTGTACCGTGTCTTTCCATGGGTCGGCACATGAACTCTTCAAACCTCCTAATTAGCTTTAATCCAACGATTTTCTTTTTTTTAAAAAAAAAAAAAAAAAACTCAAAAAAAGTTACATCCAAGATGTGGACCGCCAACTCATGAGACCAGATTAATGAAATGTCCACCACTCATTGAGCCTCTGTCCTAACATTTGATGGCATTTGAGAAAGCAATACCTCGATAGTGGTGACGCACACATCATCATGAGAAATGCGACTGCCTATTTAGCTAGCTTTCCAGGAAAAGGTCCAACTCAAAACCCCAACAACCCGAAAGAGAACTGATCATATTCACACCAGTTGTTGAAAAATTTGCCGCCTTCGTGTCAACCGTTCCAATCAGAACAGTAGGCATCATCATATGTGCATGTAATCACTGATTGGAAACATCAAATTAATTTCCTTTCTCCTGGTGAAGTTAATCAGCTGAAATTTTGAACTGGCAACTGATCGATGGTGTTTATCAGACCAATGGGCAGGTGCGAGTGGGAAGATACTTACCAAGCTTCCATAAGTATGCGGAGCTGTAGGTGATTAGCTAAAATTGATATAAATAGGCCTCACCGTTGTCGTGGAGTACACGCAGTGCCGATCGAAGAAACCTTTGTTTGACCTAGTGCACCGCTGATTAAGACATGAAGATTATTCTAATTAATTTGGAATCCATGACCAAGAGATTATCAAGGAGTTGCAAGCTCTGATGATGATGATGATGATGATGATGCCAATAGTGACCGAATGAAAAAAATTAAGTTAGCCAAGCATATGCAAGGGTGCCTGAGCAAAATGTCAGTCACAACTGCCTACTAGCTAGGTGAAATAGACCATGCTTGCTAATATAGAAAAATTTGAAAATTAATGATGTGTTTGGAAAGCCAGAAAACTTTTGATGACATTTTTTTGAATTAATAAAAAATAATGTGACATGATAGGAGTAATGACGAGAAATAAAGAGAATAAAATTAAAAAAATAAATATATTTATTAAATAGTTGTGTAAAAATAATTTAAAAAAATAGATAGTCATTTAGGAAAATGTGAAAAAGTAATTTAAAAATAAGGTAGTTATGGAAAGTCAAAAAATTTAAATTAAACAATTTTTATTATATTAAGCTAGCATGCAGTTGAACTAATTAAAAAAGATTTCTTAAGATAGTCAAAAAAAGAGTTTGTTTATTGGTGTATTTATATTATATCTCAACTGATTTTACAATTCTGCTATGAGACAAGGAGATGATAGGCTCCCAAGTAGGAGATGCTCCCACTAAATTACGGAGACAATGTCCTTGGATTGATTCGAACACTTGTTTGCGTTGTGGTGAACAGCAGTGCTACCAACTAGGTGTGGTAAAAAATAAAAAAAAATAAAAAAAAAAAAAGAGTTGCTAATGCATAAACTTCAAAACCCTAGAATCGAAACCCTTTCCAGCCTCCAAGGTGACTTCTGATTCATTTTAACCAGCTCGCATGCATGTCTTCTCCGGCTAAGCTTTCACCAAATAGATATAAAAGTAACGAAGCAAAAGACAGGAAGCGTCGCATCAACCGACGCCACTCCAGACAAAACCGGAAAAAATCACAGCTTTTTGGACTTCACCATATGTATTCATCATTTGCACATCATTCTCTACCCACAGAAATAGCTCTTTCATCAGTATATCATCGGAATTGGTGCAGCCAAATTGCAGCACGTAGTGATCCAACTAAATTTCAGACACTAACTTGTGATTTTTTATTAATTAACTTGAAATCAGCTGGCTTTATATGATTGGAATCAGAGCAGTGAATCACTATGCAAAGAGTGGCCTGATTAAGGTTTCGATACTAGGCTACAGGTACTGATTGTTGAATTTGGATATGGCTATAGAACATGCTATTCATAACTTGCTGTGCAACTACCATTCCGTAGACCAATGGTTGATTACTATCCAATTCCTAGCTGTCCTTTAAAATCCGATGATTAATTAAAAGAAAGAGGGGGAGGGTGATTTACATTAATTAGCGTTGTATATGCACACCTGGAACGGTGGATTCAGGTGGACTTGTCGAGGAGATATATACATGTATATACAAATATACATATATATCCTCATGTGATAAGCATTCGATGATAGACTTTCATTCTAACACGTGCAAGAAGGCAATATTAAAGTTCGCATTAATTCCAAAACGCCAAAAAAGTCTGTATCTTTTATAAGGAAAAAAAAAAGAGATTGTGGGGTCCAATTTTCATCCCAATAAAACATTTAGATAGGTTGAATAAAGACTAGTCGTCCATTGAAACTTTAAGAAACAAAAAGTGAAGCTATATATTTATAAAATGATAAGAAGAAGAATCTGTGGGATATGAAAGGTGCTTTTAGTGATGTAAATACTAGGATTAGTCATTATTTTGTCTTCCATTTTCTTCCCTTAAACTAATTCAAATCATTTGCTTGTATTTAATTACGGCAAGATAAATACTCGTTGGATCTACAGGGGTGGAACTTACTCAAAGGTTGTGGCCATGATGGAATAGAAGAAGTGGTATCAAGCTCTATTAGACCAATCCAGCTGAACCTGTTTGCCTTAATATAGGAAGTTGCTGAGAGATGGATATGATAATGATGATAATGATCACAAATAACTAAATAACAACAACAAGCAATCCTCAAGTCACAGATAGTATATGCGTGTGGTCGTTGGTCTAGGGTCACTTCATCCATTATAAAAAGGAGGCAATGAGAGATCCCACTTAGAAATACATAAAGCTAGCTAGAAATGCAAATTGGGTTGCTCAACCCTTGAGCCGCCCCAAGCCCACTACATGTTTGACCAAATTAAATCAATATTTTTATAACTCAAGATGGATGCGAGTTGCAAAATTTGACCTAAATTTAGTTTTTAAAATTTTATATTATAATAATTAGAATGTAAGTTTAATATAAATGAAATGTTAAACTAAATAAGTATTTAAAATATTAAAAAATTCATATTTAATTCAAATTTTCAACCCATTTACTCTCCCAAAATCAACTCAAATTTTCCCTAAATATGTAAAAACATAAGATCATTGTTAGGTCTACCTTATCCGAACCCGTATAAGGTATTTCAAGCATAAGTGGGTTTAGATTACTGATTTTCGCCCCTGATAAAGCTGACTCTCCTCCTAACTAGGTATCTACACCTACACCCTAGCTAATAGATATTATTCTAGTGCATATACATTATTAAAATTACTTTGGCTATTTACATTTTGGTCTCTTTAAGCATGCGTATTTATTTGTATTTTTTAACCCACAAATTTTGATATTTGCTTTTTAAAGCATGTAAGCTAGTTTGTCTTGTTTATATTTTAAACTCTAACATTAAATCTAGTTATCAAACGGATGAAATTTTGTCAATAGTTATCATATAAATTTTTTAATGATAATATTGCATTTAAAAAGAGTCAACTTATGAAATGAATCAACTTAATTTAGCTACAACAAAAATCATAGTCTACAAGTTTAAATTAATTGATAATTATGAGTTGTAACACCTTGAGCTTAAAATAGCATTTGCACACTAGATTTAGGCTTGAAGGTTATCTTCCACGATTCATCACATATTGAGCTAAGCTAAACCATGAGATGAGCATAAAGAAAGAATAATCTAATAATTTTCATTAAAATAATAAACTAAAATAATCCAATATTGGTAAATGTTATCCAAATTTATTACAATCGGTAATCAAGTTCAAATTTAAAATCAACATTTAATAAGATTCATGCTTCATAAACTTCTAAATAAAGCCATCAAGACTCACCTACTGCATTATTTGTATGACAATTAAAATACTAAGGGTGCATTTTGGAAGAGATAAAAATTTTGGATGAAAAAATTTTAGTGTAAAAGTTTTTAAAATGAGAAAAAATGATGTAATATAATATGAGTAATAATGAGAAATAAAGAAAATAAAGTTAAAATAGATAGGTTATTATATAGGTAATGTAGAAATGATTAAAAAGTATGATAGTTTACACAAGAATATATGAAAAATAATTTAAAAATAGAGTAATTATAAAAAGTAAAAAGTTTTAGATTCAAAATTTTGGTTGAAAAGTTTTGTGTTAAAACAAACAAACCCTATAAATGAATAAAATTAAGTAGGTGGAAAATAAAATATATAGTGAGTATACTATGCATTTTTTATTCAGAATGCCCATACACTCTTCTAATTACCCCACAATGTAGCTTATTTATTTTATCTACCGAGAGAACATGTAAAACATGTAAATTTTGATCTTAAGTGGATCACAAACTAGTGATTGATCACATAATATAGGGTTGCCAAACAAAACCTTATTATAGTGACATCCAATGAAAAATCTAATCCATCTATTAGATTTATAACATTAAAAAACATAAAAATTGACTATTGGATCGTCCAAATAAGAGTCCAGGATCAAAAGATATGAATGAAACAATTCTAACTATTCAAGACATGCCATGTGGCATGCCTACAGGATTCAAGCTCTTGAGCCTGGGCAAATTCTTCTGGCCTATGGTTTTCAAGACTTGGGTTCTCTAGGATACTAATTTGAAATCCAAGCCTACTTTGATATTAGGCCCATCTTATGTAGACTTGTTTTGTGGGCTTAAACCATTGGGCTCAATTGAGGCTTGTCTATTGGCTTCTCTTCTAGCCCAAACCCTCAAAATCAACTCACATATGAGAGAGCCTGACTTGAAATAAAAAGGGATTATTTTGAAATTTAGTCTACTTGGACTTTTCCATAATTTCATACATTTGGAGGGATTTTCTAAAATTATAAAAAAAATAGAAAAATCAATGCACCCCAAAATCTCCATTTTAAAATTTTTTAAAAACTAGAAAAAATTCTATTAGGCTAATATATTTTATTATCATAAGACTAATTTGAGAAATAATAATAACTATTTGTGGATTTAACCATCTTGGGAAAAATATCTAATTCTTAAACCCACCATTTAAATCCAAAAAAATTATAAATCTACCTGTCAAGATTCTATGTATAAAAATTTAGAATTTCATTAGTAAATTTTTCAAATTTATACTTACCTTATTTGTAGAAATTTAAAAATCCCCTTGTTAAGAAGCTATCTCCATTTTTCTTTGCGCGTAAATTTTTATCTCACTCACAAAAGAATGTCTAAACCAAATCTCCCCTTCCAATTGTTTCTCTCCCTTTTTATAGCATCTACTATCATAACCCTTCATGAAACTCTAAGCATAATATATGAGGGCAAAGGATGGTAACAAATGGAAATGTATGGAAATAGAAAGAAATTTAAAGTGGAGAATCTTTGAGAAATCTTGTGGATTTGTTGGCATGTGGGCCCACTCACTAATCGAGAATAAAATATTATATCTTTTGCCTCTATTTTTCAAAATAAAAATATTACCCATAAATTTTCGTAGGTCAAAAAATCAATACCCTAAAGATGGTATTTATATCCTCTCTCCAATTAGAGCCTTGTATGATAGTGGCTAGGGCCAAGGAGCGGGAAGCCATGGCCACGGCCCCAGAGTTGTTGACTTAAAATTTTGAATCTTCATTGCAATAAGTTTCTCCTCTTAATCGACCCATTTTTGGCATTGAGTTTATGAGCAAATCATCTCCCTTTTCCTACACCAAAACAAAAAAATAAGTAAATGTGTCCTAAATAAACTAATGAACTAAAACAAACTAAAATAATATGAACTATAACTGAATTAAGTTAGAAATGCATGAAACTATACAAAATGCAAGAAGCACATAAATGATACAAACTAATGCAAATCTAACAAAAATTTATTGATTTCCAACAAAATATCATTCAAAATGGACACAAAATGAGTATTGATAACTTCGTTTTCATCGAGTTATTACGCATCACACTATTTTTAATCTAAGACCCACTTATAAACGTTCAAGAACTATCACCCTCTTTTTGATGTAAAATTCACTTCTAGGCAATTACATGAGTCGACTTAAGTCGACTCAACTAGGCCACGTAAAACTATCTTATATGCATATGTGACTTGACTCATGAATATGAGCCAACTCGACTAAAGTATAAGAGTATTTTAGACTTTTTGTTTATAAATAATAATCATTAATATGGCATTTTGACATTAGGGTTCCAAATGCAAAAAGGACAATCTTATAGAATTTTAAAAGCAAGTATGAGAAATTAGTGGGTTAAAAAGCATATACACATAGTTAGAATAATCAAAATACAAAAAATTCAAAATTTCTCTTACCAATATGATAAACCAAGTCTTTCTCTCTTAATGAGATATGATAATTGAGCCATGCGAAGCATGTCATTTACATATAGATTCCCCATGACTTTATTACTCCACTTCCCTTCACACACAACCCATTGTCTCTTAAGTGAAGCCCTAATTAAGGCCAAATATTATTTAGGCAAATTAATGTCCCCATCCAACATCCTTACTTATGTTGTTTGGAGCCCACCATGTTTCTATCTTAAGCCATCTAATACACTTGAAAAATATAGCAACTCAACATGATAAGACACTCAACCAAGAGATCAATCCTACACAATGTCTGCTTGCTAATTAGTTTTGGCTCCTTTTGGTAGAGCTAATTGATTAATTTGGCATATAATAAGGTATGACATTATAGTGACTGTTGGAAAATAATTCAACCAAAATTGTAGTAATGAAAGAGAAATAAAATAGACACAAAGTTATGTGAAAAATCCTTCAATACAAAAGAAAAAATATGAGCAAATGAGGAAAAAAAATTCACCATTAGAAAATAGATTACGAGATATAAAGAACTCTCAAAATAAAAGCCTTTAAACCCAATATACTCCATAAGGAGCTCTTAAAAAGACCAAACCTTACAAAGAAGTACATAAAAATTCTTCAAAAATTCACATCCTCCACCGAAGAGTTTCTATTTGTAACACCAAAAAGGAGCTCAATACATTTGTGTTATCGATGTGGTATGAGCTGCATATTTTATACATAGCAAAGGGATGGGTGAGTACATTGTGTCCACATAACACAATTTGTTTTGCATAAGCAAGCTGATGCAACAAGAAGGTACTTAAACCTCAAGTCATCTTCTAGACAAATCTCCCTCGTGACTTAAATTCAAGTTATTCAAAGCAAAATTAATGCTCCACCTCCACACAAAAATACTGCTCGGGAACTTCAAGTTTCAACCAAGCTCAAGCAATGCTTAAAACTAGTAACAAGAAGAGACTTCATTAATATATCAACGATGTTTAAGGATGAAATGTTTTTGTATTGAGGGAATTGTTGAAATATTGTGGATATATGGAGAATTATGATTAAATGTTGTGGGTATACAGAAAATTTTTCCTAATTTTAAATATAGTTCCATTTTTTGCTATCTTGAATATGCTTTTAATCATTATTTTTTTTAGAATGGGAGCACTTCTATAAAATCTCTCTTATATATAACTTCCTCTATTATTAATATTTAGATGGTGGATCAAAAAATTTACTTCATCTATTGGATTTAGTATCATTTATGTTATCGTGTAAACCATTTCATTTCTCTAATATCACAATATTAAATTTTAAATGGTAATTTAAACATCTAACCCATCTAAAAGATTATGAATATATAAATAAATGATTATATAAATAGGTTAGTTATACAAATAGTTGTATATGAATGATTAAAAAGTATGATAGTTTGTACAGGAAGATATGAAAAAATAATTAAAAATGAAGTGGTTATGGAGAATAAAAAGTTTTAAATTAAAAAATTTTTATATAAAAGTTTCATAGACAAATAAACTTCTAATTTATATATGAATATATTTATTTTTGAGCAAATGTGTCCTGTACATATACTAAATTTAGATAAAACTTAGTCTTTTAACTTAAAAAATAATTTTAAATATAATAAATTAATTGAACTTTTCATCCAATATTAAAATATCAAAAAATAAAAAAAAATTACATGAAAAACCGGCTATAAGATGAGTTTCTTGACTCAGACGGGATAGCACGGAAGTTTAGAAAGCGACACTGGATCAGGATGGTACATTCATTCGAGGCTTGGATGGGGCACGTGTGATAGATACGTTAGACGCGCGAGTGTGAATGGAATTTGCGTTGAAAAAGAACAAGGGCATTCGGCGAGAAATGCGACTCGGATGCATGACAGCGGGAGCGTCCGGCGTCGAGGCTCGGTGGTGGGCGCCGATTGGTCCACGTGCTGGAAGTAAAGGGGGGTGTTGGCACACGTCTCCTCGACAGCGAAGCCAGGCCCTCGGTTGGTCGGATTCCCGTAACACGTGTCCCTCCTCCACCCGCAGCAAACCTCCGGTCGGGGCCGATTTGACGTTTCGCAATATCGTTCCGAGACATTCAAATATCGCCATATTCTCGTATGGTACGCTCTTAATTACACTTTGCCTTCGGGTGTGTTTTTGCAAATAGTAAAAGAAAATGTAAGCTAAAACTTTATACTCTTCGTAATTATCTTTTTCTAATTATTTTTACATGACTAACTTGTCTATTTTAACTTTATTTTTTTATTCCTTATTATTGTCTCTACAATATCATATTATTTTTTAAAATTAAAAATTTTTCATTCAAAAGTTTTATAATTTTCCAAACATACCCTTTATGTAAAATTCTTTAGTGACGTTCAACTTTATTTTTTGTGAGATTTTAAGACAATGTAAGGAATAAGAAAAGGAATATTTTAGAATTTATATGATTGATATAAAATAATAAAAATAAAGCGAAAATAAATAAAGTAATCAGAATAAAAATGAATGGCTGTGTACAAGTAAAATTGGATAATGGTATTATTGGATTATTAAATAATTAATTTGAAAAATGTGAAGTTCATAAGTTAAACATGAAATTTCATGGTATCCAACGCACATGCATTTTTCGAACAATCCTTTTGTCACTCAATGGAAATTTTATTTTATCTTATTATATTTATTATTATATGTAGTATCATAAAATTTTCATTGTTTATCTATTATTGCCATATGTGTAATAAAATGGTTAAATATTGATATTTATAATATTATTATATTTTTAATATTTGAATCATCTAAAATATCATTACAACATGAATAGATAATTTTATAAATTATTATATACATTAATGAAAATCTAAATGTTCTAAATATTTTTTAGCAAAAATGTTCTAAATATTTTTTATAATTTATAAGCATTATTTTGTATTGAAAATATATTGAAAATGAGAAGTTTCATTTGGACTAGATATTTTTTTTGAAATGGAGAATCTTATTCAATCATTAAGAAATTTAATTGCTAATAGTTCATGGTTTTTTATTGGGTAATCAAATTAAAATTCGTTGCCAAAATATTGTTATAAGCAAAAAAAATTTTCATTTTTAATGAAATTGTTATCGTGAATAAAAAATGTTTATATAATTTTTTGCATATGTACTGTTCTTACTAATAAAAAATTTTGATTGCTAATAAAAATTTTGAAATTGTATTTTTTAATGCATGTTGAACTTCATTTAATTAATTTTAATATTATAATCAAACAAGCCACATTCCCAAGCTCCTTATGTATACCCATATGTATTTAACATTCAAATTTAAAATAAAAATATTTTGAAAATTGTGTGAATTATATAAAATAATATGGTTAAAATTGAACTAAATAAGATAATTATGAGAAAAATAATTGGATTGAAAAAAATAAAGTTGAAAGAATAAAAATGTTAGATAATTAAATCATTTATGAAAGAAAAAATTATGTACAACTGTGGTAAAATTACCAAACACGTTGTTACAATTTTACTATCTTTCTTCACGAATAAACACAAATGTAAGATTTGGCTATTAAAAAAAAGAGAATATTTGATAATAAGTGAAACTTTTCAATATAAGGGGTTGTTTGGTAACGATTAAAACACGTATATTAGCATAAAACTTTTCAAATGGGGGTTGTTTGACAAACTTATTATTTCCTGCTGCTTTTAATAGCATGTTGTTGCCATCCGTGCAAGGAAAATACTTATTTACTGTTGATCATATGTTTGCTTAAGAATGATTAATTTAATTTTGATGATTAATAAATAATTGAAATATCATTAAAAATATTCTAATAAATTTGTCTGAGTGTTCTCAGATAATTTATCTTTAATTACGTGTTGAAAATAAAAATGTGAAATAATTTAAGTTTCAAGAGCTCAAGTTCATGAATTGCAAGTCCAGCAAAGTGAAGTCCCACAGCCAAGTCGACTTCACTTGCGACTTGGGTTAAGTTCCAGACCCAAATCGACTTCGCCTACGATTTCAGACTGACAGCAAAGTGAAGTCTCAACCCAAGTCGACTTCACTTACGATTTGGGTGAAGTCCCAAACCTAAGTTGACTTTGTCTGCGACTTCAAAGGCAAATTTCTGGACAGTAAGTTTTAACAAGACGAAGTCGCATCCCAAGTTGACTTCATCCATCCAAAGTCGACTCCACTCATCCGAAGCTGACTCCACTTGCGACTTCAACTCGTAACAGTCGAAAATCTAAATGTTGGAGTTCTAGATGCACGCGAACCCCTACTCCAAACGACTAGATCTTTTTCCTCTATATATATCATTGGAGAATGAATGTGAAGACAAGAGAGAATGAGAAAAAAAAGAGGAAAACACAAGTTGGGTTTTTATCTTCTAATATTTAAGTGTGTTGAAGTTATTTGAACAGCAATTGAAGCTTCAAGTGCTGCAACTTCCAAGTGTGCTTTTAAGATTATCATCTCCACATAACAAGGAGCTTTCAGAGCTTATCAAATATCCGTTGTAAAGTGTAATTTCTCTTTTATCTATTTGTTTTGTATTATTGCCTTGGATCGGTGTTGGAGACCGAATTCAAGAAGAAGCAAAAAAGGGGGTTGGTTTGAGTTTATTTTACTCACAGGTTTTGCTTGATTGGTTTGAGTTTGTCTCACCAATAGATTGAACTTGGTTGGTTGGAGTTGGTTTCACCAACAAGTGATTATTGTATATGCCCCTTAGAGCTAAAATCTAGAAGAGAGCGGGTGCTTTAGATTGTATTGAATATACAATAGTGGAACTCAAGACACAACGAGTGTGTGCTTGGAAGAGTGGAGTAGGGAAGGTTGCCCGAACCACTATATATTGTTGTCTCTTGTGTAGATTGATTGTTTACATTTTTATATTCCATTTACACCCTCTCATTCTATCTTATATCACGTTTCATCAAGGAGATTGAAATTATAAGAGGTTAAGTTTTAATTTACCAAAGAATTTTTTTTAAGAACCCAATTCACCTCTCCCCTCTTGGGTTTTGCCATTAACTCAAGACTAACATTTACTACCATGCATGAAAAAAAAACCAACCCTACATTGCAATGTTGACTTGTTGACTTGGCATTAGCATAGCTCTAAAAAATGCCAACTTGGACAACGCTAGATCAAACTGCAATTAATGATGAGTCTTTACTTGGAAAAAAGCATCATAGAATTTTGGACATTACCAAACAACCCATAAAAATCTTTTCACTTTTTATAAATATTGTATTTTTAATTTTTTTATATTTTTTATACAAGCTATTATACTTTTTAATCATTTATACACAATTATCTATATAACTAATCTATCAATTTTAACTTTATTCTCTTTACTTCTTATCATTATCTTTATTATATTACATCATTCTCTATTAATTTAATAATTTTTACTCCAAAAAATTTATTATTTTCCGAACACACCCAACGCTTTGGTTGTCCTAAAATTTAGGATGTATTTGATTAGACACAAAAAAGTCAATCAAAACTTTTCAGGGTGTGTTTGGGAATGAATAAAACTTTTGGTGAAAAGTTTTGAAGAATAAAAGTTGTCAAATGATGTGATATGAT
>JAXCLR010000050.1:708212-722247 GCA_035584095.1 Annona squamosa | reverse complement strand
GAAAAGTTGTAGAGAATGAAAAGTTTTAGATTGAAAAGTTTTAGGTGAAAAGTTTTTGTTATTACCAAACACCCCCTCAATCTAAAACTTTTTCTCTCTCCATAATTACCATTTTTAATTATTTTTTTACATTTTCCTATACAAACAATTCTACACAACTAATCTACATATTTTAACTTTATTCTCTTTATACTTTATCACTATTTTTATTATATTATATTATTTTCTATCAACTTAATAATTTCTGTTTTGAAAATTTTTCTTCAGGAAATTTTACGTCCGACCAAAAACGCCCTTTGAGAAAAGCACAGGCTATGTACTTTCGCGCCCAAACGTTAAAATGGAATCGATTTGAAAGATGAGATATCACTCAAAATGGCGCGAGAAACGTCTCCACCCGAAAAGTTCGACGCCATGAACTTCATTCCCTCCACGTGTCCTGATCGCGGTCAGCAGGAGTCGGTGCAGGGCAGCCCGGGCAAGGCGAGAGCTGCCCGTCAAATTGGCTGCCAAAGCTTCCTCCACGAGAAAAACAGCAAAAACGAAGAAAACACGAAAAACATCAAAAATGGAAATCTCGTCTCCATTGTCTCTTTTTTAAACGCACTCAAATCCATTAAGGAATTTTCGGCTTCCTTCCAATCACCAAAGGAATGATCGACGGCCAGGTTTCAATCTCGTCATCCTGCCTCTCTCCCACCCACAAATGGCCGGAATCTCCCTGAGAATGGCTAACGACGAGGACCCCCCGGCGAAGTATCGCGAAGCCCGCCGCCGCCGCATGGAGATGCGCCGGCTTGCCTCTATCGCCGGCACCTCGTCGTCACCCCCAGTGGATAGCGGCGGAGATGGAGTCGGCGGCGCCCCGAGCCATAAACGCGGCTCCCGTTCCGACCACTCGGACGAGGGGAAGCGTAACCGTCGGCTGGAATCCCAGCTTTCTTTGCCGGTTCCGTCGTCTTTGCCCTCTTCCCGCGTTGGTTGGGCGGAGGAGCTTCCAAGTAGCTCCGGGAGGGCACCTTCGGTCGATCCGGCGTCGATCCACGGCTCCATGTCGGTCTCTGGGCGGTCGCGCGAGATGGAGGACGCGATTTCTGTACGCCCAGACTTCTATAGGCAGGAGACGGCTGGGCGTAGGCGGTTGCATTTTTTCGCCGTCTTTGACGGCCATGGCGGGTCGCACGTAAAATCCTTGCACCTCTCGGATATCTACTTTTTTTAATTGCTTCAAGTCTTTTTCTCTTTCTACAATTAGGTTCATTAAAAAAAAATTTTAATGAAAAAAATTTGAAAAATAAGCTGGAAAATTAGGTATGATGACAAGGAGCAAACAGATGATTATCAAAACAAGAGCAAAGAGATGAAATAGCCTGGTTTGTTCTACGGGAAGATATATTAGTGCGTGTTTGTTTATACCATGAACTTTTAAAAGTAAATTTTTTTTTATTTAAAATTTTTCACTTTTTACTATTATTCTATTTTTTTAATTATTTATATGGTTTTTTTTAATCATTTTTCTAATTAATTTATCTATTTTAATTTTCTTTTCTTTCCTTTACATCATTTCCCCTCGCATGAACTTTTCATTCAAAATTGTTTTTCACTTTACATAGACACCCTAGAGCGTTTTCAGTGTATTTCGAGTTCCATGCATAAAGGCGTTTCAGTTTTGCTGCTATTAAACCTGCATGGCCAAACCGAGCAAGCAGCTTTGTTTACCCGACTCCTTGGTGTGATATATGCCGTCTCGTCCGTCAGTGCTTTCGCGTGCTAGGTTGGGATCGTGGACGTGATACCGGAAGGGTGGCGGCGCGGCGGGGCGGGCGGGGGGTGGGGGAAGGGCGGTGGAATGCACGTAGCATAATCCAAGCCGTTGAATTCGTGCATCGTGATTCCGATGATGACCGAGGGAACGGCAAAGATTGCGGTTTCTAGCCTTTGCGGCATGCATAAGTTGTGGGTTGATCCGACGGACTAACTCTCGGTTTTCGTTGATGGGCGCTGCAGGTGGCTGCATTGTGTAAGGAGCGCATGCACGTGTTCCTGGCGGAGGAGCTGGGCCGTCGGGAGATGGATTCTGGCGGGGTAGTGGGGCCGGACATGACAGCGGAGATGGCGGCAGAGTGCTGGAGCGTGGTGATGGGGCGGTGCTTCCAGCGGATGGATGAGCTAGCGCTCAGCGCATGCGCGTGCGGCTGCGTGGGGGGCGCGTGCGGCTGTGACAGGGGCGGGCTGACATCGGAGATTGTGGGATCTACCGCCGTGGTGGCGGTGGTGGGCCCGGACAGCATCGTCGTCGCCAACTGCGGCGACTCGCGAGCCGTGCTGTGTAGGGGCGGAAGAGCCATTCCCCTCTCCAAAGATCACAAGGTAATGCCTGCTAATCTAGTTCCCCCACGCGTACGTTTTGATGTTTGAATGTAGGTGGATGGTTGAAAGATGGGTAGGATGAAAGATTGAAACTAGCAAGTAGCAACGCTGAGCTGGTTGCTGGAGGCCAGGCCAGCAAGGCTGTGACTTGAGTGCGGAGGCGGCTCCTATTGAGTAATTGAGGGAGGCCAGCCCCAGCGGCAGGAAAATAGCCTGCCGAGTGCGGAGTGTTCGGAGGGTCTCGAGGTCGGTATTCTTTCTGGGTATTTCAAAAGGTTCCAGGAATTGCTGACCTGGCGTGCATGCGACGGCTTTTATTTGGCTTGGATCCGTATCTATTTCAACCCAATGTTGAACCTGGTTTCCGGGCCGGATACTGGCTAAATGCACCCGGGTAAACTTCATCTTTTTTTTTTCTTTTTAAATTTTTTCAAATTTTTTTCATGAAAATTTTAATTTAAGTATATTTAACATGGGTATAAATTTTTACCATTTTTGGATATTTTTAGATGTATTTTTCGAATTTTTTAACATCATTAACATTTTTTGTAATTTAAAATTACAAAATGTTAATATTTTAAAAAATTAGAAAAAAATATCTAAAAATTTTCAAAAATGATACAAATTTATACATATATTAAATACATATAGATTAACAGTTGTGTAAAATTATGTTAAGTACATTTAGATTAACAGTTGTATAAAATTTTTTTCGAAAAAAATTTCAAACAATGGGTGAAGTACACCTAGGTACATTGAACCAGCATCTTTTGAGACCGTATGCCATAATTTCGATCCAAGTCAAATTAAGTAGGTTCGGGCTGAGTTAAGATTGGTTCCAAAATAATTTTTTTAAAAATTAATTCATAAAAATATAAATTAAAAAATTATATGGAGAATTTTAAAATAATTATATGGATAATTTCTGCAATAAATTTTAAAATAATTATATGGAGAATTTTTCTGTAATAAATTTTAAAACTGTGATTTTTTGGCATATTTTGTGAAATTAAAAATATGGGTAAAAATGATAATTTTTTTACATTTCCTTAGTGGATCACAACGGGATTCGTGCGAGTCTAGACTAGGTTCAAATAGTAAAGGGGTTTTTCACGGTAATTAATAAAATAAGAAATTTTTATTAAAAAAAATAATTATAAAGATATTTTTATTTAAAAAGTTAAAACATATAATTAAGATAAATAATTTCTTTTCACTCATCTTCTTTTATGCATCTGCTAAATAAATTTGCCAATATGAATTTTTTTAAAGTATTTGTATTAAGAAATAAAAATGTCATTTTTCCATTATCTTAAGTTATTGGTTTTTAAAAATCAATTATACAATATATAATTGCAGTTCGTTAAAACACCACCATCACATTTCCGCTTTAGTTATGGCATTAGCTGAAATATGGAAAGATGATACATGATTAAAAAAACTCTTTATTTTTCACTCTCTTGTGACGTCCATCGGTCTTATCTTTACACAAAACAACAAGGATTGCTTATTTTATTTTTATTCATTTGGTTTTTATAGATTACTTTTTATTTTTTCGGTGGTGGTTCTATGTTTCATTATTTTTTCAGTGTGCTTTAGACGCGAATCTATATCCTCACATTCTATTGGCTTTCTTGGGCTTTTGTTTCTCATCCTAATTCACTCCGCGAAAATCCAGCTTTTCAAGCATGAAATAGCAAGTTCCATGGATGATGTGCAACAAAAATTATTCTGCTTGGGCAAAAAGAAAAATTAATATATGCAACAACAAAATTTGTTGCATATAATATTGCTATAATATTTTGTCACTGCGTAGTTACTTATAGTTGGTGGAATACGCTAATTAAATGCAAGCGAAAGAGTGCATATGTAACCAAAATTACATATAAATTAGTTACATATAGTAGTATATGCAACAAATGCATGTTTGTTATATATAAAAACTATATACCAATACAAAAAGTATTAACACAAAAAGTATTAACAATGTGTGATGTTATATGCAGTAAATTTTTATTTGTTGCTACTTTTTGGCACAAAATATGTTGGTTTCCAAACGTGGCTACCCCGACATTAATTTGCGGTCAAATTGTTTTTAAAAAAGCTTCAGTGGCAAACATTTTGCATCAAAATAATTGCAGTATGGGTGGGTTTTTTTAGTATTGGGTTGTTCCTGAACTCGGTACCAAGCCAGTTTCCGGTATTGATCAGTATTAGGTGCACTTTTTAGGATATCGAAATTGGGTTTTTCGGTGTGGGGTCGGACCAGGCCGGAGGAAAAAAAAATCCCCCAGTGTGCATCCTTAGATTGGAAATGAGATTTGCATGGAACGGTTGAACAAGGTCCAGGTATGCAACAGGGTATCCACTCCTAGATTTTGCATGAGATTCGGATGAAAAAGCTGAATAAGCTCTACGTATGCAACAGTAACGACCCACGATTGAGGGTGCGTTGTTAAGGAAGATATCTAGACTATAGTTGGATAGAATCGGATTTGCCATTTGAATCAGCTAAATTTTCTTTGTTGTTGCCAAATAGAGACGTTGGGCATTTTTGTACCATTTCTGTTGACATAACAATGTTAGGCGGTGTTTTGTAATGACCTTATGCGGGGACGCTTCTATAAAATCTCCTCTATTTTTAAAATCTTGATAACGAGTAGAAAATTCACTTCATCCATTGTATTTAGTGTCATTTATAGTATTTTGAAAACCTTTTTATTTTATTAAAATTTCATTGTATATGGATCTCATCTATAAATGTGTCAAAACAACGTAATAAAATGGTTCAATATTAAAATATCAACTTTAAAGTGATTTTTATAACATCTAAATCATCTAAAATATCAATAATATATAGATAAATAATCTTATAAAGTATTATTATGTTTTAATACACGTTTGAACGAATCTAAGCGTTTTTAATCATTTACACAAGAACGCACCTACTTTCGAACAAATGTAGACTATTCACATATTTGATTGAGGTGAAGCTTTGTCTCCTAGTTGAACAAATTATGTTAAATATAATAAATGGATTGAATTTTTCATCAAAGATTAACACTTTCAAAATAAAAAAGGTTTTACAAAATTACTTTTATAAAACTCAGTTTTATAGAAGTATTCTCGGAAGTTATGTGATGAGAATAGTGGAAAAGTGTGGAAGTGGAAAAAATATTTTAGAAAGTGTGTGAATGATTTATATGATAAAGGTAAAATTAAAATAATAGGATCATTGTAATAAAATTATTAAAATATAAGAGGAAAATTGTAAAAGGTAAAGTGATTAGATAGTTAAAATATAAAATCTTTTATAGGAAAATCTGTGTTAGAGAGATAAGAAAACGATTAGAAAACATGACATGCAATTACTAAACATAGAACAAATATAAGAAGTGAGGGTTCAACCCTCATCTTTAGTAATTGATGTAATAATAATAATAAAAGAAATGAGGAAATTACCACAGAAGATTTCAATTTGCCACCCCATCTAGGCCTCACTTTGATGATTAAATGAAAATTTGACCTACTTATTTTTTAAAATTTATATTATTTTGCTACTAGAAATCATTTCAATTACATTTTGGGTAGGTTATTTTAGCTTTAAAATATATATAGTCATATATAAATTATAAAAACACTTACTCAAATGTGCATTAGAATGTTATGATATTTTGTAAAATGATTCATCTATATGCTAATGATGTCTTAGATGGTTTAATGTTAAATTAATATAAAAATAAATAAATTTTTTGTACTTATTTTATACAAAGGTCATTCACACGTTGCAAGAAAATTAAGTTAGATTTTCATAGCTAATTGTTTTAACAACAATATAATTTGGTTGATAGCTTGTTGCTAAAAATTCATTGCAAATAGCGACAAAAAAATAGAATTTTAGCTAACCGTAAGTTTTTAATAATAAAATTTATGCTTTTAAGTAATGATTTGTTGTTAAACATGTGTTATTAGCAGCAAAATTCATTTCATTGCTAAATTTTGTTGTCAATAATCAACATTTTTATAGTGAGATTTTTTTAATGAAACTTGTCGCGAGATATTTGATTTGCATTAAATTTAGCTTCCTAGTTTAATTATCTCATTAAATTTAGCTTCCTAGTTTAATTATCTCGTTCACACCTATGTCTTAAGTTCAGCGTTACTATCTCATTAGATTAATATTTTTCTAATATAAAATTTTATCTCATACTTTATTCGGGACAGCCTAAATGCACCTGAGCGCATTTAGCTTTAGTGCACCCAATTTATATACCCCTATTTTATTTTTTCAAAAAATTTTATGCAATTTTTAATTTAAGTGTATTTAACATATGTATTAAGTTTTACCATTTTTGAAGATTTATAAATATTTTTTGAATTTTAAAAAATAGTGGCATTTTGGTAATTTAAAAATTAAAAATATATACAAATTTTCAAAAATAGTAGAACTTAATACAAAAGTTAAATACACTTAGATTAATAGTTGCATAGAAAAATTTAAAAAAATAAAAAAGGAGTAAACACACCCGAAAACATAGTATTGGGGCCCTACTTGATTCTCTCATTCTCATCAATACTTTATCTCAAATTTACCATCTTAATCAACATTGAGACCCATGTTTTCTGTTCCGTGCCAATCAAAAGCTTTGTTCTGTGGATCCTGATTAAGAGGTAGGCTTTATGCCATTTTTATTTAGATCCTCGATTAGTATGTTTGTAGTTGCATTCATATGTACCTGTGTATGAGATGTCATTACTACGCCAGTGTGTCAAATAACTTCTTATCACTACAAAAATGTTGAGTATTAGCTAATAACTCATAATTTTCGCAATGAAATTTTAGATCATTGCTAAAAGCATAAAATATTATTAATAAAAGCTCACAGTTATTTAGAAACGAATTTTATTTTTTGTTGCTTATTCTATTTAACAACGGAATTTTAAAAACGATATTAATTAACAATGAAACCCTGTAAAGTGGGAGCCACATGACTTGCTAAGTTGAACCCGCGTGTAGAAATGTTCTTACTGTGATCTACTCATCCAGGTCAGGTATTCATCTGTCTGTGCCACAGACAACTATGGACGGTATGTTTATGTTGTTTATAGCTAAAACTATTTTGGAGTATTAATCTATGTATCATTCCAGCAGTCAGCAGTTAAAAACGCGTACTTTTAAGTAGATCGACAGACAGGATTAAATAATATTTTTTTAAGGAAATTATTTATTTCAGTATTATTCGAGCAGCCTGCCCGAATCATAGGTTAATGAGGCAGTAGTGGATGAAGTCACACTATTTAGAATATTTAAAAGTAGCGTGAGGAATCTATCAAAAAAAAACAAAAAAGAATAGGGTGAGGCTATATACCTGCGGCTCTTGAATGCTAGCGAAACCTGTGGAAGTATTTCTGAGCTGCGGAATCTCTTTGGCATTTGTAAAGGATGGATGCTTGAAATGCTCTGTAGTCATCTATTTCGTCTTCCCCCGCGTCTTCTCATGGGTATATTATATATGTATAGATGATGTCCAATTCATGGGCGGTTGGTCAGCATGTTTCACTGTAATGGGGGCGTTAGAAAAATGTAGGAATCTGCACCGGCTTCAATCAGCCGTCAATATCGACCTGATGAGGAAGGAAGAAAATTTACTTTCGCCTCTTCTGGATTTTCAAATTATGGCCTCTTTGAGTAGAAAGCTGAATTCAACTCTCGACAATGTGAACTTCTCCCAAAGCACATATCATATGATGAGCAATCCTATCACTCATTCATTTCTAGATAATGTTCTATGTACGCTGGCTACACATAAATTTATTTATTATTTATTTAAAAAAAAAAAAAAAAGTTCCTGCAGACTGTGCTGGGCTCAGCAAGCCAAGCCGCTGAAAATTCTGTTTTGGGATTCGAAGTTGGATCTGAGCTTGGATTCAGACCCTATGAAGCTGGAACGCAGGCTCAATGCCTTAACTCAGAAGCCCAGCCTCATTTAAACCTTTCATTCCCTATTCCAACTGGCACCGCAACGATAGATTTTGTTGCGGTGTTTGGGAATGATATCATCAGTGAAGAGTCCCAAAGATGCTCTGCTGGGCCACGTAGAAATCGTGGTAGATGCCTGATTAGGATCAACCCTTGACCTTGAGTTTTAAGTGCAGCTCATTTTCCCTATAATGTGTTATCCGATGGGATTTTAAAGATACCTTTTGAAAGATTTTCTACTCAAAATTGTGCAGCCAGACCGGCCAGACGAACTAGCAAGGATCGAAGCTGCTGGCGGTCGAGTGATATACCTGAATGGAGCTCGGGTTCTCGGAATCCTTGCCATGTCCCGAGCTTTAGGTAAAATTTTGGCCTATCCCACTGTTTGAAGAAGAATTTGAGATATTGAGGTGAATCAATGCAAACATGCCAGTTTGGCACGTGTGATCAACCTGGGGCCATATGCTGGTACAGCCTGATAAGCAGCCGGCCTGAAGAGGTATGTTAGTCAATGCATGTGTGCATGTCAAACATGACACCCATCTTTCCTTCTTCATTACCATTTTCTGCTTCTTAACTGTGAAATCTCCGCGTGATGGCCTTTTGGGTACAGCAAACGCTTGGACATCCAATCGATATTCCTCTGGCCCACGGCCTAAATACTGCTTGTCAGCTGCAGCTAGATTGGGCATGTTTGCTTTGTTCCTTTTCAACATGTTGGAGAATAATGTTCATTAGCACAGTGAATTCATGGGAACCTAGGTTAGTTGTTAACTTGTTCACACATGTGAGGAACAGAGTAACTGGATGTGCATGTCTGGATAGCCAATACCGAATGTCTCTACTGAACAGATGATCATGTTCCAATTTTGACCAGTCTAATAATTGCGTCAGTTTGAGGATTCGTTTAGCTTGTTTTTGGTTTCTGACCCGGAAATGGGGGTGCTTCAACCAAGCTTCCGTGTGTTAATTCGGAGCTGAGTGCAGAGAACAGTCTTTTCACTTTACCATGTGAATCAGGTTGTTCACACAGAATTCTTATTAGCAGTTATTCGGATTCAAATCCTCTTCTGGTATTGAATTTATGTCATCAAGTTATTAGAAGCAAGAAGTTTGTACGTAAAACACAATCCTTACGGTTACTGACTTGTCTTGAATATCATTGGTCATGCTACATATGTGGTCCTGTCTGTTGTGCCTTGCAATTAAGAGAGAGGTCAGGACAACAAGCAGCTGTGTGTCAGTTAGGTGATCAAAAATGATTTGATATTGCATTCCACTTTGGTCTTTAGGAATGAAGTTACATCACTTATCTGAATATTACAGAGCCATGGGCTCACCTACTTGGGTGAAAGTTGCGTCTAAACCTGGCAATTGTCCATGACCATGAAATGGTCACATTGGCCGAGTATACATTATACTTGTTTGATGTGCTGGTCCTGCATGATGAGAGAGAGCTGTTGAATGAGGATGACTGTGAACCTGCATCAGTAGGAGGTTCAATTCGAGGCTTATGCAAGCACTCGTGATACTTGTTCGGTATACTTATTTTATTAGTTGGCCTGCATGGTGAGTTAGTGATGGTTGTTGAATAAGGATGATGACTGCCAAGAACATTAGTAGGATGGTTTTCATTTGTGAATATAAGCAAGCCATTGTAATGCTTGCTAAATAAAAAAGCTAACTCTTTTCCTTCTCCTTTCTTTCTTATCTATTTCCCTTTTTTAAAAAAAAAATCTTTTTCCTTTCATAATTTTGGCAGCCTTGGAGGATACTGCCTCCAAGGCCTGGTGGGGAGGTTCATGCAGGTTTTGGAGTCCCACTTATTCCCCATTTCCCTACCAATTTCCATAGTAAGATGGAGACTCCTTTGCTAAGTACAAGTTCCATGTAAGAAAATTTACTAGAATATGTTCCAATATATTGCATTTTGGTGCAGGGGCACTACAGTATCTGGACTTGGGTCATGAGCAGTGTTTTCAAAATTCACAAGGGATTGAATCAGTTTCCCAACTGGTCTCTGGTTTTTCAGGTTAAACTGGTTGGAACATTTAATTGAGGTATGACCTGTTCGTGGTCAGTCCGCCTAGTTCAGTCCAGTTGTCAAAACATTGGTCACGAGGCCATTCCACGTGTAGGCCAACAACAAGTGTTTGTCTGGAGGTGATGAAAAGGAAGGAAAACAAGAGAAAAAGCGGAATATAAAACAGTGGCAAGCATTTGCAATTAGGCTAAAATGAACAAAATGGAGGGAACTGAATTGATAATCCATAGGTAATGATGAAAAAAGTAAGTTTGCTGATGTATTCTGAATTACATAAATGTCATATCAAAGGGATTTTTGTCCTTTTCTGCTTTTTACCAAATAGTTCTGCATAATAAAATATAAACATGGGGACGGACTCGAAACTATCTTCAGTGATTTCTTTCCTCAGCCACTGAAGGTCCAGAGACCAACATTTGAAGTCCCGAAAATCAAATAATTGATGCTTTCTGGAAACTCTGTGGGCGGAAATGACAGGGTACATTGTATGAATGGTTGGTTCGCAGTCCCCTTTCGAGTTTTCTGTAGTCATGGCTTAATTTGCAGCCTTCCAGATGTATTGCATGATGAATGGTGTTCTTGGGGCGGTGCTCTTGTGGTTTTTCTTTTGCAGGTGACAAATATCTGAAACCAATCGTGAACTCAGACCCAGAAGTGAATGTGATTGAAAGAAGCTCAGATGATGAATGCTTGATCCTTGCCAGTGATGGATTGTGGGACGTTCTGTCAAATGACATGGCTTGCGACGTTGCCCGCCAATGCCTCCATGAGGGGAGCCCATCATCAACTGCAGCTGGAATTCTGAACACAGGTAGTGTAGAATCCAGAGGTGAAGAGGAAGAGATTCGAGCATCGCGATCACGGTGTTCGCTTGCGGCTGCATTGCTCACTAGGTTGGCATTGGGCCGGAAAAGTAGTGATAATATCAGTGTAATAGTGGTAGACCTAAAAAGAGGGTAAGAGATGTTCGAAGGTTAGGTTGCTGTTGTGCAATGTTTCACACCTTCATTGATCTTGGCTGATGTGGAATTTTAAGGTACACCTGAGGGAAAATGGAAGGGGTAAAGTATCCCATTACGCAGACACGCACAGCTTTGGATGGAAGGAAAACTCATGTTATGTAGAAATAGATCCTGGCATGACCACCAAACATTTGTCTCAGGAGCTTGGGAAAGGAGAATCATGGGCTGCTTGGACACGGAATATATGATGTTAACTGGCGGTGTCATGATTGGAAGAGAAAAAAAGTAAAAATCTTGTTGAAAAAAAAAAATGGTGGCAACAGGGAAGGGTAGAGGCGACGGGATAGAGGATGGAGTAAGTTATGGAGCAGAAAAATTAAATAAAACAAAATCGAAATGGATAGGTGTTTAATGAAAAACAGGTCAATAATGAGAAAGAGGCAATGTTGTAAAGGCAAGTGTGTTACATAGCGTAGCATGTAGTTTTTAGCGTGCTACGATGGGTTGGCGAATTGGCCTAAAAGTATAAGGTATGCTCAATAGAAAAATATAATTGTATACTAAACAGGAAAGTAAATACGCAAATATAAGAGAGGAAAATAAATATAAGATGCATAGTTTAAGAAAATGTGTAAATGCACAACTAAATATGAAATGCGAGTTAGCGAGTTAAATATGATTCGAGTTAAATGCGGAAATTAAACGTGCAATAATAATAATATAAAAAAGATGTAGAAAAGGAGTTCAAGATCAGAAATGGAAAAAAAATATAAAAAAGTGTAGACATGGAGGTTAAAGAAAGGAAATGCAAGCATTAAGGCTTTTAGATAATGTGAATTTTTAAAGATTTTTAAATGATGCGAGTTAGTCAAATGCAAACATCTATGAATATCCGGTTCAACGGCCGGTTCGACGGTTCAAATGGTTTAATGCAATTCAACCGAACCGTATGTAATCGAACCAGACATTTGACTGGTTCCCAATCAGATTGGTCCGACCGGCCGGTCCGATTTTGACAACATTGTTGCATTCACGTTCCCTCTCATTTTTTCTGTTTTATTTTTTAAAAGAAAAATAGAAGAGTGGAAAGCTAGAAGTATTCGTCCATTCCTGGCATAATATTACATTTATCATTTAAAAAAATCAAATACTTATGCAATAGATAAGTATCGTTTTATTTGTAAAATAAATAAATATATATATATATAAATATATAAAATCAAATCATCATAAAAATTTTATTCTGCGCATGCGTACAAATATTGATAAAAATAAAACATAAGTTGTACACCAGCCCATGCACCCAAGTGCATTGAATAATTCTCATTTTAAATAAATTAAATAAAATTTAAAAATTATCAAATTTCTATTAAGTGGACAAACATACATTTATAAAAATAAAAAGTATTTTTATCGATATGTCAATTTGGTATAAAATTAAAAAAAATTTCTCTAGTCCGGCATATTTTTGATATAGTTTATCATCTTAACTAACTAACCTTATTATTACTATATTTACATTTTATCATTTTCTATAGCTACCTTATAATTCATCTTTATTTTCTTACTCTTAATCATTATATATTCTTATCATATTGAATCATTTTCTCATTATTTTTTAATTTCTTTCACAAATTTTTTATATTCTTAGTCAAATGTCTGGTTCGATTACATACGGTTCGGTTGAATTGCATTAAACCATTCAAACCGTCGAACCGACGGTTGAACCGGACATCCCGGTTGGACTGAATACGACCGGTTCGACGCATATTAAAAAAAAAAATCAGTTGTTGTCATCAACGTTGAGCGCTTGAGCCCCCAATCGACGACCCCTCAAATCGAAGCCTTGCTGCCCTAGCTCATCGTCTTCTTCCTCTTGTCCGATCGGCGATGAGAGTCATGATATTGTGTCATCTCTGCCTCCTTTCCATCCACCTTCTTCTGCTCTCATTTCCATTTCTGAGATCCCGCCCAAAAGCCTCAAACCAACCTTGGCTCTGCCTCCTTTTCATTTCCGTCTCCACATTTTTCAGTAAATTTCGGAAGATTCGGTTGTTGATTTTCATCTCACCTCACATATTTTGTCTGCCTGCCGCCCGTTCGCACGATGATGCTCGCTGCCTTGCTCGCCCGTTCACACGACACCCACCGCTGCCTCTCTCGCCCGTTTGCACGACCGACGCCTGCCGCTACCTCGCTCGCCCGATCGTCCGACGCCTGCCGCTGCCTCTCTGTTCTAATCGCCCACTACCCGCATCTTTTCACATGAAGACGCAAAAGCTGCAGAACTGCGAAATCTCCTGAATCGTGAAACGTGTTGCATTTTGTTTTTTTTTTTGTGAAGCGGGGTTCGACCAAGGCTGATACGATCAATGACGGAACATGGGTTAAGTATATAAAAATAGGAAGTTGATGGGTAGTAATGCAATCTACTCTATGCTTTAATTTAATTTTAAAATTTTTAATACAATTATTAATCTAAGTATATTTCACATGTGTATTAAGTTTTACTAATTTTAAGTAATTTTAAATTTTTTCAATTTTTTAACATTTTAGTAATTTAAAACGCTAAAATGCTACTAATTTTTAAAAATAAAAAATGTTTAAATTTTCAAAAATAGTAAAACCTAATACATATATTAAATATACTTAAATTAATTTTTTCCTGCATGTTTTGTA
>JAXCLR010000050.1:685409-697384 GCA_035584095.1 Annona squamosa | reverse complement strand
TCCAAAAATAGTAAAAATTGATACATATGTTAAATAAACATAGATTAACCATTGTATAAAAAAAATTTCAAAAAAAATTAAAAAAAATAGGTGCAGTGCACCTGGGTGCATTGAGGCTGAACACACCCGGGTGCACTGGATTAGATTCCTTTATTTTATATGGAAATGCCATTATCAAAGGGATTTTCGCCGGTGGAACTCGTACCCCTTACATTTCCTTTTTTACTATATTTAGATCCATGCATTTTGTTACAATTATCAAAAATTTCAAGCATTTGCACGGATTAGAGTTTTCATATATCCAAATATTCATTGAGGAGAATGTGATGAATGATTTTATCATATAACTGTTTTTAAAAAATTACAAGGATACAGATTACACCCCAGTTCACAGTAGAAAAGCGCATTATCAAATGTACAATTTTTAAACACGAAAGGAATCTCTTGCGTGATCCACCTGCGCTATTTTAATAATCTATTTTTTTAAATTTAATTTTACTTGCCTGTTTGGTTGCAATCATTTGGCATATATATGTGGAAAGATGGAAGAAAACAAGAATAGTGGATTAGGTGGTGCACCCACTAGTAGGTCCACATATTTGTGTATTAAACATACAAAAGACTTGATTAAAATATTAAGTGGAGCTGCGGCGCGGACAGTGGTAGCTGCGGCTGGCGGGGGATCGAATCCCCGGATAGGCGTGGGAGCGTGGTCTCCCGGATGGAAAGTGTTGGAGCAAGGTGGTCTCTTAGGTGACTGTTGGAAGCTGTGTCTTCCAGATTTCTTTGGGACGTTATGTGTTCCCAGATTTGTAAGAATGTCTCAGATCTTCAAGTATAATATGTATTGAGATACATGTAATTAGATATCAATCAAAAAAAAAAAGATTAAGTGCAAATACCAATTAGATGATAACAACCATTAGGTAAATTTTAGACTTGGAGGTTTGTCCGTAACTTTTTTGATGATGACAGAGCCATTAGGTAAATTTTTTACTTGAAAATCTATCAATAACTTTTTCGATGATGACAGAGCCATGAAGTAAATTTTCAACTTAGAGTCTGTCAATAACCTTTTAGATGATGATAGAGTTATTAGGTAAATTTTTGACTTGGAGATTTGTTAATAACCTTTTAGATGATGACAGAGCCATTAGATAATTTTTTGACTTGAAGATCTATCAATAATCTTTTAGATGATGATAAAGATGTTAGGTAAATTTTTTACTTGAAGGTCTGTTTATAACCTTTTGGATGATAACTGAGCTATTAGGTAAATTTTTTACTTGAAGATCTGTCAATAACCTTTTAGACAATGATAGAGTCATTATGTAATTTTTTAACTTGAAGTTCCGTCAATAACCTTTTAAATGTGGCAGAGTCATTAGGTAATTTTTTGACTTAGAGGTCTGTCGATAACTTACTAGATGATGACAGAGCCTTTAGGGAATTTTTTGACTTGGAGCTATGTCAATAACCTTTTAGACGATGACAAAGTCATTAGGTAAATTTTTGACTTAGAGATTTGTCAATAACCTTTTAGATGATGACAGAGCCATTAGATAATTTTTTGACTTGGAGAACTATCAATAACCTTTTAAATGATGACAGAGCTATTAGGTAAATTTTTTACTTTGAGATCTATCAAAAACCTTTTAGACGATGATAGAGTCATTAGGTAATTTTTTGACTTGAAGGTCTGTCAATAACCTTTTAGATGTGGCAGAGTCATTAGGTAATTTTTTGACTTGGAGGTCCGTCAATAACCTATTAGATGATGACAGAGCCATTAGGTAAATTTTCGACTTGAGAATCTATCAATATCCTTTTAGATGATGACAAAGCTATTAGGTAATTTTTTGACTTAGAGGTTTGTCAATAACCTTTTAGATGATGGCAGAGTCATCATATGAATTTTTTACTTGAAGGCTTGTTAATAACCTTTTAGATGATGACAGAGCCATTAGGCAAATTTTTGACTTGGAAATCTATTAATGACCTTTTAGATAATGCCATTAGGTAATTTTTTAACTTGGAGGTCTATCAATGACCTTTTGGATGATGACAGAGTCATTAGGTAATTTTTTCACTTGGAGGTTTGTCAATAACCTTTTAGACAATGAAAGAGCCATTATATAATTTTTTGACTTGTAGGTCTGTCAATAACCTTTTAGATGTAACAGAGCCATTAGGTAATTTTTTGACTTAGAGGTCTATTAATAACCTTAACTACAATTTATGTCTATGTTAAATAAAACTACAATTTATGTAAGCTTGTTTCACAAATGACGGTCCGTTGTGGTAAACATAAAAAGTAAACAACCTCACACATTTTTATATAGTTTTAAAACTTAATACCTTTGTTTTATAATATTGCATCCACATTACAATTATTTCTCGCGTGAGTTTAGTTATCTATGTTAATAATATTATAATTATTATATTACACTATTTTCCCACTTTTTCAAAATTTCTTTGGCCCTATCTTTCACACACTCCCTTTTAAAGGGAAAAAAAAGCTTCTTTTAACATATAAATAAGTGCAATCAACAAAGTGAAAAAAATGCTAAAATAATAGAGCATGCATTTGGTAATTGGTATGTATAAACTATTTCCAAGAATGTACTCTAATGTCTAATTAATGCATTACCAATCGAAGTGATAAGTAGCGGGACCGTTGGGAGCTCGAAACATGCACCCGTTGGATTGAGATCCAGACCGTTCATCCAGATTGATGGCTGTGGTGTTCTCCCGATAACAATCCATCAGGCCGCATTACGACTTGCCGCGTGGCAAATAGTAATGACGCGGCTGAGCTACTCAACAAAATTGCAAACCGACACGTGGCAAGCAATCGGTGAATGGACGGTCAGGATTCAGCCGTGCATGGGCACGACTCAACGATGCTCCGGAAGCAGTTAAGTGGAAAGAACGTCTTTTAGTAGTCCGGCGTATGAGGTAGATAATACACCTCACTTGTCAAATTCGCGGCCCTTTCCACGTCATCGCGTGGCAAGGAGTCTTCGTCGTATTGCACATGGCATTGTGCATGAAGAGTTCACAACGTCGGATGCCCTTTTTTTTAACTAGATCACGGCCGTCCATCGAGTGGGCCAGGTGGTAACGAGCTGCGTATTGTTGTATTGTGCTGTTGCAGGAGGAGATATTGGTGTCTGTGACTGGGACTGTGGATTTTGAGAGCTCTCCTGATTTGATTCTCACCGAGGATTTTACAGGAGTCAATGCAGGTGACCATTGAAACTTCCAATTTTTATAGCTTGTTATCATTTTAATTTCTGGATTTAAATTTCATGGGCCCCTTGTCTCGGTTGTTCTAATAGTCATAGCTAGAGGCGATCGTGAAAGCACTTTCTACCTTTTTAAAAATAAATAAATAAATTTCAGACGCATGAATTAAATTTGGAATATTTGGCATGAAAAGAAGATAATTAAATTAAGCAATAATTTTGCGAAAATCTTCGTTCTTCTCTCCCTGAATTAAAAGGTGGATAGGTGGCATTGAATGAGTTGGTGGAGAGTGAGTGCAGAATTTATGAGAGGATGAGTATGGATCACCGTCTCAATCAGAGCATCAAATGAGACAACAGCACCGTTGAGTCGTCCGCACGTGGCTCAAGCAGAGGCCTTTTTCATGTCGTTTTGGTTTGGGTCCTGGCTCTTGCTTTTGAGAATATCAACCGCATTCCGCATCTGCTGTCAAATTGCTGGCGGCTTTTGATTGTTACTTTTCTCATTTTCTTTCCTTGTTGATTTTTATGTTGACCTCCACAATTATTTTATTAAATTAAAAAATTACAATTAATTTTGAAATTTCCCTCTTTTGTTGTTTTAAAATGAGACGCCGTCCCCCAAACGCTGTACTCAACAACTCCGTTCATTTTTAGTTGCAACATGTCAATCGAAGGTGGCCGAAATTCATTAAAAATATATATTTTTGGATTAATTTTAAATATATCCGTCATATTTACCCTTAATTATAAATAACTAAGTATTAATGAAATTTCATCCATATCTATTCTGTCAAGCACAATTAAAAATTATCATTAATTATTATAACAATGTTCAAAATACCTTTTATAATTCAATAATAATAGTTGTTAAATCATGACAAAAGTTGTATGGTACGTGGAAAGTTTATCTTACTCAAAAGAGAAGATAAGTAGAATGAGTTTTGACAATTTGAATATGATAATAATGACAATGGATGGTAAATCATTCATGAGTATTTTTGAAATTTAAAGATTATTAAAATTTTCTAATTGTTTAAGTTTGGTATATTTAAGATTAATGAGATACTTAGTGGATATTTATAAAAGTTTTCAAACTTAATTTAATAGGTATATCTTTAATGAAGGACGAATATAGTAGGTGTGTTTAAAATTAATTGTTTTAAAAAATATTATATTGTTCAATTTTATGTTTGGTGGATGCGCAGGAGTGTTCTTTTTCCGGCGGTCGACGTGGAGCTTCGAATTTCTGAACACGTGGTGGAACCAGACGGCGTTCGTTCGGCGGTTTGGATCGTCGAAGAGCGGTGACAACGACGCGCTGAAGGAACTGATCCGTCGGCTGCCGGCCGAGGAGCTGCAACGCCACGTACGCATTGCTCCGATGCAATGCCTCTTCAATTCCTACCCCTGGAATCCCACCTGGAAATCCACTCTCCGCATCCTATCCTCCCCATCAACCATCTGGAAAGGTTTTTCTCCCTCTCTCTCTCTCTCTCTCTAACCTAATTTGTAATTAGTCACATTCTCGTCGGGACATTTCCTCATTAGGTTCACATCAAATTTTCTAGGAAATCCGCTAATTAACAGAACAGAAAACTGACATCTTATCACCAAATGGTCTGTTTTCGTTTCTTTTTTTTCTTTTTTTTTTTTTGTCAGGTGTATATTCTCGTGGAGATTTTATGGTGCATCTGGCAGGATTGGATGAAAAGAAGGAATGGGTGGCTAGGATTCTTGAAGAAATGGACGAAGATTTGCATTGATTGCAAGCTGTAACAGAGTGAGAAAGGGCTTTGTATTTTTTGTACATGGGTTGCGAGTGAATTTGGAGTTACGAGGAAGGTGCTTCCCTTCCCTTGGCAAAAAGGCCCAGGCCCTTAGGCCATTAGGCCCTGGAAGTCCAACCCCATTAGAAAAATGCCTGAATAGAAAGGGTAGGAGGAAAATGAACAAGGACGTGAGCGTCGCATAAGCTCCATCAGATTTGATCCACGGCCGTCAGGAGCACAAGCTAGCTCGAAATTGGCATAAATGATTAGGCTGCTTAATTGCTCTTTTTTGTCATCGATCAAGTTGTATATACATATTAATTAGAATCTTTTTATGCTGTTATTAAATGTGTATGATATGTTCATTAAGTTGATGCTGTATGTAAGGATTATGATTTTGTTAGCTCGAGGTAACAGATTCTCCTGTACGGCTAATATAAATATTTTTTGTTTTTAAATGAAAATGTTGATTTAAGTGTATTTGATTTATATATATATATATATATTTACAAATTTATAATATATATTCTTTCTAAATGAGTAAAAATTTTAATTTTCGTAATTTCAAAAAAAATACATGCATAATTACAAATTATAAATTTTAGTTTTGTGCATTAAGTATGCTTAGTTTATATTTTCATGAAATTTTTTTAAAATATGTAAAAGCATCGTAACCTCGTATGGTGGAAAGTAGAGCAGTTTTCATTCCAAGAAAGGGATCCAGAAACGATTTCTCCACTGCAATTAAGGCTCGGAACAGTTGTTCAACGAGGTCGGGATAAGGTCGGTTTGACCCTTATTTTTTTCTACAAGGTCTCAATACAAAATTCGGGTCGGGTAAATAACTGCTGGTCAAATAAGAAATTTTTAAAAATTTATAAAACTATCAAGTATAAAAATAAATTTATATTAAATTTAACTACTATATGTTTTAATATATTATTAATCAGTCAAAGTAAATATAAATAATTAAATAAAACATGAAAATTAGCATCGAACAAGGTTTTTCTTTTTAATGTAAAATATCAGAAAACAGGTCGGCAGGTAGGTCCGCCTTGACCCGCCTTGACCCGCCCCGCCACCTTGTAAAACCTGAATTTTGCCCCGACCCGCCTCGCATTTCTTTAAAACCATCAAAATCCTTACCCGAACCCAGTATTAAACCGGGGCAAGGCGGGTCACGGGTCGACCCGCCCGGATTCCCACCCCTAATCAATATCATTATGTATTGAAAAAATAAACATATTTTCCCGCTACTTAATCTTTCTTTTCAAAATAATAAGTTCCAAGTAATAATTTTATTTCCTTCCTTTTTATACACTCTATTTCCATGGGCAGTGGTGGGGAGAGAGTGCGGGGCTTTGTGGGCCACTGCCAAAGCAATGATTCACTTGAATAATTGGAAGAATGCATGAGAAGCACCTTATCCGAAAAAGCAAAGCGGAGACGGAGGCAAGGACGAGTGCCAAGTGTCCACCTCTGCCTTATAAAACGCCTCTGAATTTGGTTCCTTTGCTCGGTTTATCCTGTCCTAAAAGAAGACTATTACTTCGACACAAAGGTCATGGCGGCTGGATCTTTCTCTGCCCTTGCTTCTGTTCCTCCCAGCCCGGTACTTCTCTCTCTCTCTCTCATATGTTTTTGCGCCTATCACCAATGTCTTTTTTTTTTTTGACGGTGCCTATCACTTATATCTTGCTCTCTTACTATCGTACGTATATCTGCCCCACCCCACTCCGCCCCCCCCCCACAACGATAAATGCTTAACCTGTTTCAAAATATCATGGCAATTCGTCAAGAGGAAAGATCTATAGACAGATGATTGGATATGTTGACACCCCACAAAATTTTGAAACCACCAATCTTGGCCCTTCCATAAATTATATATATGTAAGAAAATTAAATAGAAAAAGCACAACTAAATAAGCAATTGACATTCGAACACAATATCAGGATCTTAAGACATGGATGATTTTTTAATTGGCAAAATTGAACGAAAATTCCACATGCTCCCTCCCGTCATAATTCTACTTGATTTCTTCCATCTGTCCTATATATGTATGAGATAAATATATCTACGTATGCAGCCGAATCAGCAGCCCAAGGAGAAGGAGAGTAGCAAACAGCTCCTTATAAAGGCAGCTAGCAGTAGCAGAAGAAGGAGTATAAGGGCCGAGCAGCAGAAGCAATCGAAAAGCGACCGATGGCGAGGGCTGGCCTACGACACTTCGGACGATCAGCAAGACATAACGAGGGGGAAGGGGACAGTGGATCCTCTGTTTCAAGCTCCAATGGGAACTGGAACTCACAATCCCATCATGTCCTCTTACGATTACGTTAGTACTGCCCTTCGCCAGTATGCTTTTCTCTCCTGTCTTTTTCTTCAAAATTTGCACTTCCATCCAATCTTTCATTCCCCCAAATTGAAATGGTTTTTCACCTGATTTTCTTTCTAATCAGGTTCGCTATGGATAATACAAAAGATGGTTTCTACATTGCCCCGGCCTTCATGGACAAGTTGGTGGTCCACATTGCCAAGAATTTCATGACCTTGCCCAATGTCAAGGTACATACATACATACATACATACATACATATATATATATATACACACTCATGTCCCACACCTCAGTTCACCTAACTAATTTCCTAAATATTATATATTTCTAGAAATCGAATACTCTCCATTTTTCTATGCAGATGGTGCAATCCATCTGATATGTATGTCTATCGTTTGAACTGGGTGTAGGTCCCTCTGATTTTGGGAATATGGGGAGGCAAAGGCCAAGGAAAGTCGTTCCAATGTGAGCTTGTCTTCGCCAAGATGGGGATCAAGTAAGTTCATAACTTTCATGCACTTGCATTTTGCACGGGCTGTGCTTTCATGAAACCTCTCATATGTATAACTTTTTCAATATTTTGATCTCTAATAGAAAATCTACTCTGAATATTATATTTGGCATCATTTATATTATGGGTAAAATCTTCTAATTTGTCTAGTATCATTATACGAGGCCTCATCTATAAATATGTAAAATCAACATAATAAAAAATTTAAATACCGAATATCAATTTTAAAATTATATTTTCAACATTTAAATCGTCTAAAATATCATTACTATATAGATAAATAGTTTTAAGGAGTATTATTACTTTCTAATATGTATGTAAACGAATTTAAGCATTTTCCTCTATTTACACATGACTGTTTATTTTTCTACAAATGTGGCGGATGGCCTATGCACATATTTGATTCAGTTGATATTTAGTCTTTTTGCTTAACAAATGATAGTAAACACAATAAACATAGTGAATTTCATATCAATTTACGTGTATATGAATAGTGTTAGGCCCGCAAATCATACTAATTCAACTTGTGGGCTGTCCAATTTATTGCCTTTTATTCCCTCTATGGTTCCGATCCTGTTAACTTGACATATAGGTGTTTTCTTTAACTTTTCATGAAATATGAGGCTGTGTATTTAATTTGCATATTAAATTTTACAAATTTTGGATATGTGCATATATAAATAAGGATTTTGTACATTCATATGTAGTTAAGCAATAACATTATTTATTTTATATTTTTCTTTTTTATGTGCCTCAATTGTAATTGTTTAAATATTAAAATTTTCCATTTCTTATGGCTGCATATATTTTTGTTTACAATTTTTCATTAGTCAAAAATTGTCACCCTTCTCACCTCGCACTTGCAAATAAAATAAAAAATACATGCATCGAAAAAAATTGTAAATTTTGATGTGTAATTTTTTTGATTGGTAATTCGATATAATATAAAATATATAAGTAACAACCTTATACATACAATATCATTATCTAGTATCTATTTGTGTGTGTGCGTGTATACAAATATGAGTAGTTGTAAACATTTACAAGGTACTTTAAAAGTGAAAATGCTTGATTTTGTCCTAATCAAAGTGCTTTTGTGAAATCCATATCACTCTTCTTGATTGGAATTATATTTACATTATTATAAATCTAAATCAAACATGTATCACACTTTAGGAAATGTTTTACATTTAAGAAGTTAGAAACATCTCCAACTAATTATACCTCATATATGTATGGACACTTCTCTTATGAAATCTGGTGCAACTTGCTACTACTTTGGTTTTCTTTTCTCCTTGATTATTTGTATTGTCTTTAAAACCATTTGTTTAGTCTTAAATATTGAAATCAACTTAATTAAAAACTTTCATTATTTGTAATGTTAAAAAATGCATTTATAAATTAGCCCATACATACGGACTTAATTTAGATTGCATACAAATCTAAGTAAGATAATTTTCCATGTCCTATAAATATCTATGGTGAAGAATACGATGAATTGCTTAGATCTTTTTTATTTAAAAAAAGAACTTATAATGATTTTTTAAGAAAAATTTTGGATCTTTGGAAATTTTATAAAAAAAAAAAATGTGTGAAAGAAGTTCACAATGGTTAAAATTTGTGACACGCGAGCCATGTAAAAATGAAAAAAAAAAAAAAAAATTAAATATATATAACATATGAGTCGGGGTACAAGATCAGTATCGTGGAGGGTTAGGATGATGATTTGTGTGTATGTAATAATTCATGGGGCGATGTGATTGTGATGAAGCCCAATCATGATGAGCGCGGGAGAACTAGAGAGCGGCAACGCGGGTGAGCCGGCAAAGCTAATCCGGCAAAGGTACCGGGAGGCGGCAGACATAATTGCCAAGGGGAAGATGTGCTGCCTCTTCATTAACGATCTCGACGCTGGGGCTGGGCGGTTCGGCGGCACAACTCAGTACACGGTGAACAACCAGATGGTGAATGCCACTCTCATGAACATTGCTGACAACCCGACGAACGTGCAGCTGCCGGGCATGTACAACAAGGATGACAACCCAAGGGTTCCTATCATTGTCACCGGCAACGATTTCTCCACCCTCTATGCGCCGTTGATCCGTGATGGAAGGATGGAGAAGTTCTACTGGGCCCCAACTAGGGACGATCGGATCGGAGTCTGCACTGGCATTTTTAGAGCTGATAGCGTCCCCAAGCACGACATTGTCAGGTTGGTCGACACATTTCCAGGCCAGTCTATTGGTAAGCCTCAACTCATCATAAACTCTCAATGCTGCTTGGCCTATTGCATGCCATATCATAATAGCAATTCATCATTCATCTTCTGGGCTGAAATTCGATCCACCACCACAGTCCAAAGTTTTAAAAATATATTCAACTGTTTGGTTAAAAGTTTATACTATTATGTCACATGCTTTATGTATTACATATATAAGGTCATAGTTTAACAAAAAAAAAAAAAAAAAAAAAAAACAGAATTGAATCTTCATCAGCCCAGCTACCACTTTCCCCAGTATTATGATTAATGACGTTGTCGATTAAATGTTGATGCAGATTTCTTTGGGGCACTAAGAGCTAGAGTGTATGATGATGAGGTGAGGAAATGGATATCAAGTGTGGGGATTGAGAGCATGGGCAAGAAGCTTGTCAACTCAAGGGAGGGACCACCAACGTTCCAGAAACCAGTGATGAGCGTTGAGAAGCTGGTGGAGTACGGGAAGATGCTGGTGCAAGAGCAGGAGAATGTGAAGAGAGTCCAGCTGGCGGACAGATACTTGAGCGATGCTGCTCTGGGGGATGCGAATCGAGATGCAATCAGCACTGGCAATTTCTACGGTAAGATCTTCCCATTCCGTTCCTGGCCGTCGGATCCTTTTCCCGTTGCACAGTCATAACTCTAAAAATTCTTTGACTGATGCGGTCATCCTAACCGTTGAAACCCATTGCCTATTGATGATTGTGTTGAATTTTGGGTGGCGCAGGGCAAGCGGCGGGGCAGGTGGAACTCCCGGTTCCTGAAGGTTGTACGGACCCGATTGCAGGAAACTTCGATCCCACTGCTCGAAGCGACGATGGTACTTGCTTGTATCAGTTGTAGGAAGCCCGGCTGCTATGCTTCCGTTTAGAGACTGTTTGTACGTGAGGATGGGATTATTTTTACCATTTCTACTGCAACCAGAGGATCGTTGGTAACATGTAAAATCGTGGAACGGTGAGAAATGGTTGGAAATAGAAAAGAAAATATTTCGGTAAATATGTAATTGATAGAAAATTATAGAAGTATAGTTACAATGAATAAGTTTGTTGTATGTAGTTGGTTAGGAAAATGATAAGATATGAAAGTAAAAATAGAAAAAATAGTGTGATTGATGAATAAATAATTGGCCTTAGGAAACTAAATACTATAAAAAACCATGCTTATCAATTACCAAACAAGGCCCTACTCATATTTCAATAAAATTTCCTATTTTATATTACGCACTAACTTCTTTTTTTTTCCCATCCCCTGTGTTATTATTATTATTATTTTTTATCTTCCAAAACACAGGAACCCTTCTCTGTTGTCCCTCCCACTCTCCTGTTCCAATTTTCAATCCATTATATGCATGGGTGATTACAATTTTGGAACGATGAAAAGCCTTGTTTATGCATATGTTGCAGCCATGCATCTGCGTGACTGCGTTTGCTCGCTCACCCTCCCTTTATTAGCATCTGCATTTGGCCCAGTCATCTTTCTCAAATTGTTGTCAAGGAAAAACTACTTTTTCGGCATTCATAACAACTTTAAAATAAAATATTTTTTATTGACATTAACTTTTATTATCGTTTGCATTTATTTCAATAATTTTTAAAATAATTTGCATTTACGCCAACCTAGCTACTTATATCATAAGACTCATAGATACAGGGTCAGATTGTATGCTCTCGGGCACATACACCCTTTTTTTTTACTTTTTTTTCAAATTTTTTTTATAAAACTGTTAATATAAGTGTATTTAACATGTGTATAAATTTTTATCATTTTTAGAGTATTTTAGATTTTTATTTTTATTTTTGAAAATTTATGCACATATTAAATAGATATAGATTAACAATATTGTAA
>JAXCLR010000050.1:662438-675848 GCA_035584095.1 Annona squamosa | reverse complement strand
TTTTATACCTTTCAAATGGATCATGTGCATTTTTTTTTTAATTTAAGCATAGGTCGTAGTCTTAATCAGAATTTCAACTTTAACTTTACTTGTATTGATGCAATCTTTTATTTCAATGATATTTAATGTTGTTCTTAAATAAATTATTTAAAATATAATAAATAAGTTAAATTTTAATCAAAGCATCAATTTGAGACCTATTTAACAATTACTTTTATAATAGTTGTATAGTATATAACATTAAATTTTCACCACGAGTATTTTTTATATCGTATAAAATATAATAACTAGATACAATAGCTTCCATACAATTTCTTATTTTTATTGCAAAATTCATTTATAAATATGAAGCGTTTATCTTATTTAATACTACTACTTTATTGAGTTGTGGAAGATAAAGGCATTACTATTAATTTTTGAAAAACATACCATGTATAATACATAAAAAATTTCAATAAATATGATTTTTAAAATACAAATGTTATTCATACAAATAAATATAATAAATGATTAAAATATAATTTTTATAGAACTCATTAGAATAAAATGATACATTTATCCAACAATTTCACTATATTATTTTTATATCTTTTCAAATGGATCATGTTCATTTTTTTTTAATCTAAGCATAGGCTATAGTGTTAATAGAGTTTCAACTTTAACTTTACTTGCATTGATTCAATCTTTTATTTCAATGATATTTAACGTTGTTCTTAAATAAATTATAAAATGCAAATAAATATAATAAATGATTAAAATATGAAAAGATTAACTACAAATAAAGAGCGGCAAAGCCCCTCCCACCAAACAATTGCTTTCACACAATCGTACATAAATAAATATCATAAATAATTGAGATTTGAGAAAAAGTATAAATGAAAAAACATAAAGGGTTGCATGGTCATGATTCTTAATCTATCACGTCTATGTTTTATTTTTTTCCTATTTTCAAAATTAATTTGATATATATACAATTTTCTGCAACCTAAAACACGCTGATAACAAGAACGGAACCCCGATCAAAAACAAAAACAAGAGGAGGAGGACGGAATGGACGGTTCAGATTTTCATTATAGAAAATTCGTAGGGTGCAGTTAAGATGCATTGCTGCATTTGGCTCCCGCTGGCGAGTCCTGAACCAAATACAGCTCGGCTACACCCAAAAAGCGGCTTCATGTCTGGCTCAGCTAATTTCCAATAATTCTGCTGTCGACAGCTTTTATGAAATTCATTGCTACGCTGGCAGAACATCGTAATTTATATACGAGCAGGAACTTTATACATGATGATCGAAAAATTATTAATTTTTTTGATGAATTGAAATTATTAATTATAAAATACTTGTAATAATCAAAACAGAAACGATAATAAACCATTTGAAAGTTTCAAGATTTCACAAAAATATTTCAACATTTAGAAAATAAAAGTTATATTGTTTAGATAAGATGAGATTTTATATTTTTTAATGAGTATTTATGCATTACAATTTCAATTAGTATTACAATTAAATTCCGAGACATTCTTATAATTTACTAATAATTATCTACTACGTATAAACTTTCTCACCGGTTGACGGCTCTCACATACTTGAGGAGACTTGCATCGCCACCACTCCAGAAATGCTGCTAGGAAAATTTAAACCTAGAATCACCTACTTGTGATTTCATGTCCTACACCACTGAGGGACAACCTCAGTGGCGAGATTTTACATGTGGGTTCCACATCATCCTTTATTGTATTGTCATCTCCGAGATACACGGTACCAATTATACTTCTTATTTTTTTTTAAATATTTTGTTATTATAAAACTTATTACTTAGTGTAGCTTGATTAAATCATTTTATTTTTCATTCGATAACCCCACTGCTTTTATGGTCATTTTTATCCCAATTCAATCCAAAGACCACTTCGATGAAGCAAAAAATGTTAAGTTATTTTTTTTAATAAAAAAGTTTTTAAATTAAAATAATTTAATCTAAAAATTTTCACTTTTAGCCGTTATTTTAATTTTTTATATTTTTCACTTATTCCTAAACAACTTTCATACTTTTCAACTATTTATTCACAGTTACTTATACATATAACTTATTTATTTTAAATTTATTTTCTTTATTCTTCATAATTATTTTAATTATATTATATTATTTTTTTCATTTCAAAACTTTTTTATATTAAAAAAATTTTCATCAAAAGTTTGGTTACTTGGTACATGCATCCTAAAAATCTAGAGAGGAACGTTCGAAATAAAAGAAGGGACCTGTTTTTCAGTGCATTACGATGCACTCAGTCACCACATATAGTTTTATCAGTACCATCGCCTTCGGCCTCCTACAAGGCATCGAAGTGGCACGAAAGAAAACTAAAGAGAAGAGTGCATGCGCAAAACTACCAGCGCATCAACTCGATTGCCCGGCCGGAGTAGAATAGCTCTTTCCCGCGGCTTTTCGGCAGCAATTTCAAAAAGATGTGGATACGGACACGTGTCATCAGTCCAGCTGTCGGGATCCCATCCGCCCAGACCCGAAATATCCGAACACCTATCTATATCTGCTGGATTTAATTGGAAGTTTGGGGTCCGGTCCTTGGCAGCTGGATAGCATTATGCGATTATTCCCTACTCCAGCTGACTGCACCGTTTCATACTCCGGTCTCTTCATATTCCACGCGCAACCCCATTGCTTCGTCTCGTACGTCGCATCGTAGTATCCAAATTCCATATTTTAAAATAAATCTTTGTATTTTATTTTTCTATTTTCCATTGCTAAAATTATTTTTAAAATTCTAAATAATAATTTCAAGACGAATCTTAACGGATGACAGAAAGTGTGAATTCCGAAAGAATTTTATTCTTTTTTTACGAAGCGTTTAAATCTAACGCCACCGTTTTATTGGGATTCATATGGTCCGCATGTGGACGAGTGGATCATGTACGAATTTCCCAGTGCATGTGCAAAATTGTGGGCGTGTGGCAGAGTAGCATGGATTTTCCGTCGTCGCAATACCGCTTCCGCATTCTATTCAAAAGAGCCACATGCGCCCCATTTACTTTTTGGAAATTACCAGTGTACTCCGGCAGAAGTCTAGAGTACATACGCATGCGTTCCCATTTGTTTCCCACAACCTCCGAAGCAATGCCCGAACTTCGGAATAATAAAAAAAAAGGAGTGGTTAAAAAATATTACGCTTTCCACTTCCCAGCAATCTTCTGTTTTTTTGAGTTATTTTTTAGTAAGCCGATTATTTTTGCATTTTTTAATGATTATTTTATACGTTTTGTCTTTACTTGCAGTAATTGTTTCGGAATGGATATGTTTGTTTTTTTTTTTTTTACGGGAATGTACATACATCTTAACACATATTACATTGAAGGCTTTTTGAGACATTCTTACAAATTTGGAGACACTGCTCCACCAAATAATCAGTAAGACACAGCTTCCAACAACTAAAGGGAGACCACGGCTCCCACAATCATTCAAACGGGAGACTAACGCTCCCAAATACATTTTTTGGCCAAAAGGGGACTCGAAGCCCTGACCACTGACAGCCGCCGTTTTTTCGGCAGCGGAACAGGGTAATGGATATGTTTGTTAAACTCAACAATTTTCAAGCTAAAACTTCTCGGTCCAGTACTTTTAACTTTCTACACGGGACTCTATTTTTAATTTTTTTTTCTTTCTACGTAATAATTTTACTTTTCGATTATTTCTACACAATTACATATATAACTAATTTATTTATTTTAATTTTATTTTATTTACTTATCATCGTCATTCTTATCATATCACGTCATTTTTTACAAATTTAAAAATTTTTACGTCAAAAATATTTTATTCAAAAGTTTTATCATTTCCAACCATATCTATGTGAATTTTTTTTTTCTTTTTCTTTTTTTTCCCCTCATATCAACTATACTAAGTGGTGCATCAGTCGTCCATGCAATATTTTCTTATTTTTAATTATTTTTAAAATTTTTACACAATTTTTTATATTTACTCAGGGTGATGAGAGTTACTTTAACTAAAATTTATGATATAAATATTTAATATTTTTTATATTGAATACATAGTTGTTATTTTAAAAAATATTATAATAGCAACGCTTCTATGAAACCCCATCCATTTTTAAATTTTAATAGTTGGTAGAAAATATACTTCATTTGTCGTATTTAATATTATTTAGAGTATTTTGAAAATTATTTTATTTTTTTATTTCACTGTATACAGGTCTCATCTATAAATGTGTAAAAATCAATATAATAAAATTGTTCGATATTAAAATATCAACTTTAAAGTAATTTTTTCAGCATCTAAATCATTTAAAATATCAATAATATATAGATAAATGAACATATAAAGTATTAAATATATCAGCTAAGCAAATGATATTAAATACAATAAATAAATTTAATTTTTCATCAATGATAAGTATTTCGAAAATGGAAAAAATTTCACCAAAACTTGATTTCATACGAGTATTCTCGATATATTATAATATGCACAATTTTCATTCAAATCAATTATTGTTATTTCTTACAGAGAAAACATAACGGGAATCATCAACACCAGTCCTCCATGCATTCAGATCCCGGATCGGTCAGGATGGATCACTGGGGTGTTCAATAAAAAGAAAAAAATAAGAATTTTATATCAGTATTATGATATATGAGGTAGTGAATTTTGCCCACCATATGTGGTCAATGGGCTGCAAAATTACTTAGACTCGTAGCATGAAATAAAATATATTAATACAAAAATACAAGGGGTGCATGGGCCTGTCCATCTATCCTGGATGCATAAGATGGCAACACGTAAATAAAATATTACATAGATAAATATTAAAATAATAACAATTGACATCGGCAGCAGAAATCAGCATGTGAGCAAAGGGTGGGCGGGACAATAAATTATATAATATTATAAAAAGTGTGAAAGTAATATAATAAAATAAAAATAAAAGTACGAAAAACATCGTAGCTGTGCAATGAAAAAAATGAAAATGCACGAACAAAATGTAATATGCAAGATATTTAGATAATAGAATTGTAAAATTATTTTTTGAGAAACACGGGAGAAAGATAACATCCCACCCCCGCTGTTATCAAAAGTTGCCTCGATAAGGTAGAGACAACAAAAAGTATTTAAGTAATATTTTTGTATATTATAATTACGTTAACTTGTATTACAGAAGATGAGTGATTCAGTTAGTTCAGACTAACCTACTTAGCTAATCTTAAAAAATTTATTTATAATAATTTTTTTCTATTTTTTTGTGTAATTTTTTATATAAATATATTTAATGCATATACCAAGTTTTACCATTTTTGAATATGTTTATTTATTTTTTTAAGATTTTTAAACATCTATGAGTATATTTTTATTTTTAAAAATCTAAAAAAATATATGCACATATTCAAAAATGATAAAATTTGATTTATATATTAAACTCATTTAGATAACAAGTAGATGAATAAAAAAGAAAAAAAATTATTTTAAATAAAATTTTTAAGGTAGTCTAAGTAAGACACCATTCCCTAAATGAGGTACAAATGAGAGAAAATAACATCACCACCGTCAACGGAACTCTCGTCAGCTTTGCGGCCGAAAGGAGAGTTACCAACGCCTCGTTCCCAAAATATTTAACCATTTGAGTGCATGTAATATGAGATTTTGATGGTTTATTGAACTTGTTTATACGTAGAACATTCGTTCAAACTTCAGACGTGTCTTGTTTGTTGGTTGCAGAGAATTTCTGTGACGTAGATTTTATGAATGCGTACAGAACATCACCCTCCATAGGAACATGAAAGAATGCGTTGCTTGAAACGCACCGCCCTTTAATTATACTCTCCCACTGAGTTACGGTTTCTAAGCACTCCCAGTAAATTATATACCTTCCCAAGTCTTTCTCACATTTCGACACCATGCATTGTTAATCTCGACCGTTCAAAATCACGTAAATTTCGTAGATAATGATGATATAATTTTGTTCGCTTAACATTCAACAAATTAAAGAAATAACTAATATAAAGTATTCGCCCATTGGATGCAAGCGGGCCAAGTTGGTTTTTAAAGAATTTCGTTGCTTTATATGAATATAAATATATAATATTATGTGCACGGCATCCGCGAGAGATTGGGATGTCTTAAATGGATCTGGATGGACAATGCACGGCCGCCCAAACTGCAAAAAATTAATAACAATAACAATAATAAAATAAAATAAAGGTGCTGGAGTATAGGCGTGAAATGCGAGGCAGCTGCACTACACCACACACGTGTCAAACGTTGAATTCCTGTGGCGGGCCTATACTCAGCAGGCCATGATTTGTTAGCCCATTCGCAGAATATTAATGGGCTTCAAGGCAGCAAATTGCTTATGGTTTGAGTCTGGAAAGCCGGATGCTTGATTGGTGAGACTAGTATCGGGCCTTGCATTTACACGAGGCAAACCACCACGGCGGAGAGATTTTCATAAACTTCCATGCAACTGTCTGGATTCTCGTTGATCTACAAACTGGGTCGCACTTCAAAGTAACCGACTCTAGAAACCTCTTAGATAGATGGGCCACGCTTTGATCACAAATTAACATCCAATCGTTCACCTTATTTAAATAAATATCATGTACTACAAAAAATCATTCAAATCTAATTATCGGGCGAGCCCTACATGCTTCAAAATTATATGCATTTTTTGACTGTGCATCCTACACAAATCGATGGGATAACAAGGTCATTATCTCCATCCAACACTCGAACCCTAAACTTCTTTCTTACACTAATCCACACCCACCAACATCAGCAATTGTTCGTCCAAATAGTAACTAAAATGTGTATAATCAAACCACCTGTGGCGTCGCTAGGGACATGACAGCAGTTTGGGTTTCAAATTATGGTTTGGTAATTTGGCACTTTGTAGTCTTTTTAAAAAAAAAAAAAATTGTAAAAATTGTCTCAGAACTTAATTATAATATACACCCGTAAAAAATGTGTATAATTATATGTAAATTATATAAAAAAAACACTTATAGCTAACCACAAGTGCATCAAAATGTTATATAAACAGCAAGTGTTCCTCAAAAGAGATGAATTTTGAAATCGATTGAGTCTCTAATGCAATACGGCGAATAAACAAGTTTGAGCAAGTTGAATTTTTTAAAAACATCTCCAATAATAATGTTGTTATCTTGGAATCATTTTTCTTATTTTTTATATTTCTCTATTTAATAATAATCCATGCATGTTAACTGCAAGTGATTGGCCTCTAACATTATTTTGACACCCACCCATTGATCGAATGTTTTACTGGACCACTAGCAATTTTGGGTGAAGATTGCCTTTTGACCGCTAAGCGTGCATTTGTTGTTTATCAATAGAATATGACTTGTTGGATAATTGGGGTCCTTCCCATTTGCAACATGCGAGCCACGAATTTTAAATGGGAAAACAACATTTGTCCATTTGGAATCTAACAGACATGTAATCGATCATGTATTAGATATAGCAACGAACTCGGACAAAGATTTATTGATTTTTATAACTATAAAGCTCTAATGCAAGTCGGACCCCAGAAAAAGAAACAAGAAAAAAGATTGTGCTTGCAGAATCCGTTTGGCACGTCACGCGCCTTTTGCACAATGGTTGACACCTACAATATGTTTGACCCACGAATCCACCATAAATAACTTGAAAATTAGGTGACTTTTGACCACATGTAGAAAGTTGCGAATACTCCTGGTCGCATTTCTTACAAGGAGTACGATTATAATATATAATAATATATTTTAAGCTAAAATACAACGTTTATATATTTTTATAATTAGTTATATTTTTTGATTTTTTTCATAAACATGATTTATTTCCTAATGCTCGACACTTTGCATATATAGCCTCTAAATTTTGGGCTTTTACTTACTTTCATTGCACTGCGATAAACAAACTTATTTTTTTATTTTTTATTTTTTAAAAAATATATTTGAAAATTAAAATTTTATAAGTATTCAAAATGGTAAAAATTAATTTGTAGATTAAATATACATAGATTAAAAATATTATAAAAAGTTTTAAACAATATTAAAAAATAATTTTGTTACACCTAAATGCACTAAAACTAAACGTACACGAGTGCATTTAATTGAAAGTCCTAAATTTTTTACTTCACGACAGAGAAATAGAGGCATTGTTCACTTATAGTCAATTCCCATTTGCATTATTTTGAAAGCTTCATTTCATCCACTATATTTAGAATATTATATTTAATTAAGCATATATTAATTTAATTTTAAAGTATATATAAGTGAGTCGCAGGACAAATATAATTTTAGAGTAATAATCTTTTTATTATTGCAAACTTTTTTCCTTTTGAAACGTGGTGAAAAGTTTATTTAAATTTGCGTCTATTTTTGTTTTTTGATTTTGTTTTCCACATTATTTTGTTGATTTGAGTAATCATTCTTAACAAACTGATATTAGAGTATGGTTATTTCTCATACATTAAAATATTGGCAATAAAGTTTAAGATTGAAAAGTTAAATTACAAATATATTTTAAGTTGGTCAAAGATAATTCTCCTTGTCGATTTTAAGTGTTTTGGGTAATTTGCTGATATACCTATTTAGTTTAACGCTAATTACTGATATACCCATATTATTTCAAGAATTATATATTATTTATAAAGTTTTACCAAAATTGCTTGTGTACTTATATTAATGATTGACATTTGACGACTATTAAATAAAAGTGTAATTTGCTGATATACTCACTTACTTTAACGCTAATGGCCGATAAACATACATTGTTTCAAAAATTACATATTATTCATAAAATTTACCAAAATTGCTTGCGTACTCATGATAACTACTTACATGTTACCCCCTTAGCTAAACCCTTTCCACCCGTACAATTGAGTATTTTACAAATTATGAGATTCTAGTATACTTTAAAATGGGGTCATTTATATCATTATTAAAAATTTCAAAGCATGCATTAATAATTTTTGAAGACAAAGAGTTGTCATGGGTAAGTAAGCAATTTTAGCAAAACTTTGTAGAAGTGCTATATAATTTATGAAACAATATAGATATGTTAGCAATTAATGTTAAACTAAGTAGGTATATATGTGAATTACCATTTTTATTTAACAGCACATATACTTCTGCCAAATGTCAGTTGACATAGAGTTGCATGCAATTTTGGTGAAACTTTGTTGTAGTAATATTCAATTTGTGAAGCAGTATAGGTATACCAACAATTAACATCAAACTAAATTGGTATATTAGTAAATTACCTTCTTTAACTTTTTTAACTTTTTAGAAATACAACACATAATATTCATCTTTCCTCCGTTGTCATGCCAAAATTACGACGCTATAAGGGCTTGTGCCAAACCATTTAAGAAACTTGAATAAAATGAAAAAAATTTTAAGATAAATTTTTAAATTTTCAATATAATTTCTTATTGTTAATATTTTCAATACCATTATTTTGTTCCGCATACTCATAACTACATTCTCATTTAAGTTAAGCTCTCCTTACGTAACCAAACGACCTCTAAAGCCTATTCACCTCATTCTCTATTAAAATGGTATTTTTTGATAATTGCAACGAGACATCTTAATATAAGACTAAAGTACACGCATGCCCCTCAAACATGGAAATTTTTCCAAATACCCCTATACAGGGGAACCTTATTGTAAAACCTCTCGTACTAGGAGAAATTGAAAACCCTCATAAACTGGGGGACTAAACGGAAAAATTTCCCCAAGCATGAGGAGGATCTAACCCAGGCTAGCAATTGGAGATGAGTGTCATCGCAAAATCATTTTTTGGCCACAAGCAAAGATTTGTATAAGGTGTCCTTTGTTCTTTGAAAATTTGAAAGAAGCATCCTTTTCTATGTTTAAGACGAAGTTGAACTAGATTGTTTGACTTACAAATCAACTAGAGATCAGGTGGTCTGAGTTAGTACTCCTCCTTTTGAACAGATGCTCAACGTTATATATATATTACCATATATAGTGCTAGTTTTTAAAATGGACTTGTACTCTAATTAAATGAGTGAAAATGAAGATAAATGGAAAAAAAAAAAATGAATTCATGAAACTAAAATTATGCAAGCGATTAACAGCATTTTTTTAACGGAGAGGATAAATAATATCGGAAAAATGCAACATTATTGCGATAATATTGTCTCACATCAAGGATAAAATTTTGTTTTTACTTTATAAAATTTTATTGCCAGGCTAACCAACCTACCGTGAAAGTGAAGTTTAATCTCGAAATCGGCGGTGAAAATGACGAGACGAGCTAAACAGAGGACATAATTGCAGAAGACAAGGTGATAAAGATAGAACGAAGCAGCTAATTATATAATAAATTTATATTGTCGAAGAAAGCAGCTAATCTTGGAACATCTTGAGTTCATGTACGCGTGACAAAACTCCCCTGGTTCCAGTCCTGCGCACGTAGCACTTAAATTCCACCACTCGTACATAAATATCCACTGCTTTGTTCTAAGAAATTTGTTAATTTTCTAGCAACAACGTCACAAAAAAAAAGGTTTATTTGCAATTCTTTTAGAACTCATTTTGTCTCCATATATCCAAACGGACCACAATATTGACTTTTTTTTTTTTGGATATTTTATGTACATCATAACAACTCGATATTATATTAAAACACATTCACACCCTGATCATGGAGAGAAAATTTTCCTAAACCCAGTTCGGGGTAAATTATAAACCCCCACACGAAGGGAAAATTATACAACCCTCATTACCTGAGAACATGATATTCATTAGAGTATGTTACGGAGAAAACACTGCCCCGTGACACTCAAATTCCTATAATAATTTAAAATGCCATGACATGCTTAATTTATTATTTAAGGTTAATTATAACTAGTTTCACTAGAAATATTTCTCCATAGGTAAAAGATATAATTACACATAGAAAAGTCGGAAATGGTGGGAGCATATTTCCCAAGATAGCAATTAATTATACCAATCATTATATTTTTCTACTTTTACTCATATATTTCAATATTTTTTCTACCAACTACGTCTATGAAATCTATTTATTTCAATTCCAGCCCTTTCAATTCTTATCAAGTAAACATTTGTTAAGAGCCGTTGGCGTCGCAAGCCAGTTTAGTCTACATTGACGTGGATGATTGCTGGCCGTTTGGCTTACCTACTAAAGCAATGGCAGCAAATGCTTCCGTTCTTACAAAAGGCCGTGCACGGTTTCCAGAAGATTCGCGTCCGCATCCCTCCACTTCTTGTGTACTTTCATATTTATATTTATATTTATTTTATATTTCCCATACAATTGACCTTGATCTAACTCTCTCATCCTCTTTGGCTCTTTCTCTTTCCGACCAATCACTGTCCCTGTGATATATATGATATGTCACACCACTTTCTCGATTTGTTAAATTTATTTCCGGTCTTTCTCTCTCTCTTTTTTTTTTTGCCTCTTAAGAAACATACGTTAATAGTAATTATCATTATCATCGTCAGGCTGCGGGCGACGCATGTCGATTCAATTGCTGCTCAATATTTGCGGGGACTTTCATCGTATGCTCTCTTGGGTGCGTACATTTATTTTTTTTTAAAAAAATTTCACGAAATTATTAGTCAAAGTGTATCCAACATATGTATAAATTTTCACTATTTTTGTAAATTTTTAGGTATTTATTTCGAATTTTCAAAAATTAATGGTATTTTTAGTATAAAAATTATTAAATTGAAAGAAAATAATGTTATATGGTAAGAGTGATGATGAGAATTAAAAAAAATAAAGTTAAAATAGATATATTAGTTATATAGATAGTTGCGTGAAAATGATTAAAAATGGAGTAGTTGTATTGGAAAATATGAAAAAATAATTAAATATATATAATAATTATGGAGAGTGAAAAATTTTAACTTGACATCCTTTATTAGTTGCCAAACACAACCTATGTTTTGATGTATGCCTTGTAGAAAATATATTTTTTGCAATTTTTATTAACAATATAAAAATCTTGTTAGTAAGAAAGATCCGCATGCTATGAAAATTTTTCAATGCTTTAATACTTATGGTAATTTTTTTAGCGAAAATCAATTTCTTTGGTTAAAATAAAATTTTGCAATAAAATCAAATTTTAGTTATCTAAATCTAAAAATCCATGAACAATTGTGAACCGAAAATGCGTAAATGGTATGAAGTTGAAGGTTAATCATAAAAAGCTATAAACAATAGTCATAAGTAACTATAATTGCAATGTTACTGGTGATGGCTGAGGATAAAAAACAACAGCATTGCATCATGTTGCACTGCTCCAACCGATGCACGCATGCGTTGGATCACCTCCATTTCCGACCAATAGCTGTAAAAAAAATTTTTTTTTGGGGAATCTAATTGCTGTATTATTGTTTAATATTACTTTTTGCCCTTAAATTTCAAGACAAAACATGCTAAAAAATAGTATGTTGCAGTCACAGTAGTCATCAGTGTTTCTTAATTTTAGTTCAGTACAGTCTTTTGTCCTGCTAACCGCTGTTTGATTTTTTTTTTTTTTTTTCCCCTTGTCTGTACAATGGGCAGTAATGCCCAACTGGAGATATCAATGTCATACATTGACAGGCGATAGCATCCATGGTTCATCTGTTTCAATAGCGTGTGGTAGTTTTTCAGACACATTAGCATTCTTAGTTGTCTGCCTCCGGCGTGGGACCAGCGCTTTTAGCAAAAAATCTGGCCTTAAATGTTGGAGGCCCGTGCTTCGAATTACCACATGAGAATTTATCCCGTGTCTGTAGCCACTGGTTGAGTTATAAATACAATAATAATAATAATAAAAGTGTGCATATATGTGTTATGTGCATATAAACTGCACCATAGTTAAAAATGAACACTACATATATTACAAGATAACTGATCCTACCTCTATAAAGCTTTTTTAAAAATACTTTGATTGATTCCAATGTAAGCTGTACAATCCATTCATGCTATTTAACATTATTTATTTATATAAAAAATTAAGTTTCATGCAATAAGTATGCACGTGAGTCACGTTGGTTCGAAAATATATATATTCATATGTAAATTATAAAAATATTTAGTTTTATTTACATGTATATTAAAATATATTAATACTTCATATAATCATCATCTACACAGAAGATATATTTTAGATGGTTTGGATATTAAAAGAACTATTTTAAAATTGAAATTTTAACATTAAACTATTTTATAATATTAATTTTATACATTTTAGTATTTACTACTAATTTCAAAAAAAAAAAGTTTTAAATTTTTTTAAAATAGTAACAGTTAATACACATGTTAAATACACTTAGGGTGTGTTTGGTTGGAGGTAAAACTTTTGATGAAAAGTTTTTAGAGTAGAAGTTGTCAAATCAATAGAAAA
>JAXCLR010000050.1:644998-662338 GCA_035584095.1 Annona squamosa | reverse complement strand
GAGTAATTATGAAGAGTGAAAAGTTTTAGACTGAAAAGTTTTAGTTGACATTTTTTGATGCGAAACAAACGCACCCTTAGATTAGCAATTATATAAAAAATTTCATAAAATAATAAAAAATCTATTAAATGCTACCGACAGGGCTAATGTTAAGTCCACCCGGTGCATTTAATATTTACAAACACTTATCTGCCAATCCGATTCCGCACATGCATGCAGCCACGTAATCTTCAAATCGATCAGTATTGCGTGCACGCGACCGCCCTTCGTTTTTTTAACCTCTCATGAGTCATGACGTGAGCTAGTCTTGCCAACGACAACCAAAATAATTGGAGTTGGATGATGAATCACTGATTAATTAGCAGCTCCCTTAATTTCGAGATTTTTTTTTTTTTGATAAAGAGAGACAAACAAGCTTTATCTAGGGACTCTATGAGCAAAACTAATTTTGAGATTTTTAAATGTAAAATGTTCGAAAATACAATAAAATCAAACACGTGTGACTTTTTATATTCATTTAACCTCGGTTTATGGTTAATTTCATTACATTAGCTTTCTGTATCTATGATCCATTTGAAAATTTATTTGATTTTAACTATTTTAGATTTATAATGCATTTGAAAAGCAATAAAACTTCTGGATAAATTTTTTTTGTAAAAAATTTTAAAATAGAAGAAAATAATACAATTGGGGTAAAGATGAATAGTTTAAAAAATTAAGTTAAATTACATAAGTTAAATGTATGAATAAATGTGTAGAAATAATTGAAAAGTAAGGTATTTTATAAAAATATGTGAATAGATAATTAAAAATATGATAATTATGAAAAATTATAAGTTTTATATTTCAAAATCGCTAGTATAGGCATGAAAAATCCATACATATAGTTTTTTAAAGCATCGGTAATAATCTCATAGATATAGAGTTATTCGGATATTTTTAAAAATCACATTTACAAATACATTTATAATAACGGTTATGTAATGATAGTTTTGTACCGTAATCTACTAGTCTAATTTTAAAAATCAATATTCTACTAATATTTAGTAATATATTTATATGTATGTCAAAATTTTGTATTCATCACCAAATCTAAGTACCATATAATGATATTTATTTAGTGACGGTTTTTACTGTCATAACAGTTATGATGTTAATTAAGCAATAATAAAATTATCGTTATAATTTTAGCAACAGTTATATAATGGCACTTTTTATTTGTCACTAACGCTATAATAAAATTTTAATCAGTAAATCAACTAATTTATAAATATTTAATATATTATAAATAAATTTAATATAAAGTTATTTTGAGCTATAGTGATACCAATTTAAATGAATGATAATAAATTTTTACTTGTAGTAAAGTATTGATATGTAATAAAAATTTGCATTTATAAAAAAGATAAATGATCCTACTAGCCCAAGTTAAGCACATGTCCCGCTTAGCCTATCTAAAAAACTCATTTGGAATAACTTTTTTTTCATGCACTTATTTATCTAATGTATTTAGCATATAAATTAAGTTTTACTATTTTTGAATATGCGTATATTTTTTTTAGATTTTTGTACGTATATTCACAGTGGTAAAACTTAATTTATGTATTAAATATACTTATTGATATAAGTATATGAATAAAAAGTAAAAATATTTGTTGTAAATAAATTTTTTGAGATGAGCTAAGTGAGGCATTTATTTAGTTTGTGCTAATAGAATCATTCATCTTATAAAAATAAAATAAAATAATTAATTTATATTATTTATATTTATTAACGATTATTCTTTGCATTTTACCCACTTATAAAACCAATAGAAGTTTTAATAATATAATAATTTACAATTATCATATGATTATTTTTACATCAAAATTAATAAAAAGATAACATTCATTAATAATTGAAATTTAAGATAAATGTATCAATCCTTCAATTGTCAATTACTCAATCACTCAAGAGTAAAATTCATAATATCTAAAAAAACACATGAAAGGACATAAATTAACTTTACATCAAATGATCATATAAATTTACCATCTTCCAAAATTTAATAATCTTCAACAATGATTCATTATCTTGCAAACATTGAAAACTAAAAAACATACACACTTTACAATTGAAGTATAAAAATAATTGTTAAATGAAAATTTAATTCAAAGTTACCTTCTTGGTTTAAGTGAAATTCGTGACCTGAATTGAAGCTATAAGATTGTGTATTTGGAAAGCTTGAAATATCAGGTAACAAAAATATAAAAGATAAGTATCTTAATAAACTTTTATAATAATGATCTCTTCAATATCTTATTAAATGGTTCTAATACAAAAGAAAATAATAGCAATCCCAAATCAAAATATCTAGTTGTTATCATCAAATAGTAGCCATGCATCTAGTACTTGCATGATATGATCATGGGAACTTTAATTTTTGATATATGATACAGCAACTCTAAGTAGTTTTTGTAAAGTTATCAATTGTTTTTTTTTTAAATGATGAGTCTCTTGGTTGTTTGATTGAAAATTTTATACTTGAGAAGATTTTTCTAAATTTTTGTTAAGAGTAGATTCCTTTCCAAAACATCGAATATGACATGCTTTTTGTAGTCCGTATACTTTAGAATTAGCATCCCCTTTCTAATTAGAACATTCTTATATATTTTATAATTATTCATCTTTTTTTTAACATTTTTTTGCAATTATGTACAAGAATAAAATTTAATTACACAATTTATAATTTAGAAGATGAAATATTAGAAGGTAAAACAACAACTATAAAATAATGCACAAAACAAGTGAAAAACTCACAATAACTTTTGCAGCGTCATTTACAACTCTTCTATCTTTGTGCGTATGTTAATGCATGTACATTTAAGCACTAGATTGTTGCATATTATTGTTTTTTTCGTCTAAGAACAAAGCATAACATTTGCATAATATTAGAACATTCAAATCATCATTATTATAAATCAATAAATATTAGAAATACCTTTTCACGGATCATTTTTGAAAGATGGTAAGAAGCTCTTTGTATTTTTATCGATTTTTTATTTATCTTGCTAAAAATTTATATCAAATGAAAATTAAAATAATAAATATTTTGAAGTCAATTTATGTAAAAATTATCATGGAATGAAAAAATAAATTTATACCTTGGCTTTAGCTGAGTACCAATGATTCATTAAATCAACCCATAGATTTTTTCCACTCGTTCAGGTACATTTTCTGCATTTACGTGCTCCAATTCAATAATATGAAAATATTCACCTTTCAAAGAACTCTTCTAATTTCTATTTATCATTAATATCTTTTATCACTCATGCCTTAATATGATCATTCCATGGCCTATATTTAATTTTTTGTTACATTCAAGAAATATAAAATCTCTATGAAAATAAAATGCATAGTACATATATGACAAACATATTTTTACATGTATAGGTCAAAAGTGATAATTACTGTACAACTTAAATTAAATAATTCAACATTGATTTTTACCATCATAAATCCCATTTCATGTCTTTATACTTCTTTACATGAAACAAAATTAATCGATATAAGTTTTGGATTTTGTACTAAATTGCCAAGAAATTCAATAACGGTGCATGCTTCTTCCACATGTTGGTAAAATTTATTAAGTTTAACCTCAATTTTCTTACCTTTTGGTAAATTCTAAACACTTGATATGCATGTTTGACCTCTAATTTTCTTGTTTGCTATAGATTCAACCGAAAAAAGTCTAATCAAATTCATAATCTTGCTTTAGTTATAATAATGGTTTAGAATAATGAAAATTATAAATATTATCGGTGAAAAACTTACATGTCGGTTGATTATTTGATTGAGACAAAATCTCATATTGATCTTTTAAAAAATTTTCAATTGTTGTATTTGGGGTTATCACTTATTGTTAATACTCCGGTTCTTCAAAAAATATTCATATGCTTACACTTTGCCATTATAAACTTAAAACTTAAAACTACAACTATTTATCTTAATAGCAATGTAACTCTTAAAAATAACAAAACAACTATACTAGTTTTTTGAGTAAGAAAAACATTTTAAATGAATTTAATCTACTAATTAAATTTATTTAAAAATTATCCTACAAGTAGTTGACTATAAATACACAATGAATTTAATATTATAAGTGAATTTTATTTTATTTTGATACATAAATATAAAAAATTTTATTTCTTGATTGGCGTAGCATAAGTAATCTAATTTTATGATAGAATAAAAAAATTCATTACATATATATTGACAAATAAATATATCAGCTTTTTTGTCCATAACAACCCGTGGTCAGCTCTTCCTAGGGTTATTTTTCCATAATATTTAGTCGCAGTGTATATGAGTCAACCTCTCATTCCCCCAGTGATAGGGGCATTATTTAGTTTCTTTTAGTGGTGAAGAAATTATTTGGTTCCTTTATATTTTAAGGATTTACGCATGTACTAATTTGTAATATCAAATGACTTGATGTATATGCCCAAATGAAAAATATGTATTAGTTTTAGTTGAGAATATTACCATTATTTTTTTAATTAAATCATGCTTTCATTTACCAAAAATGGTCTTATGATGATATTACTAAAAAAACAAGAAAGAGATATGTGACATTGCATTGAACCATTAGTAATAGTTCATCTAAGTCTCATGAGGCAAATAGAATAATTGGATCCAATCATTTTTTAGGAGATAGATTATGTTTACTTTCGTCGTGATTTTAAATCATTTAAATATGTTTTTTTTAATAAAAAGGAAAGATTCATGGTTTTGAAAGTGCTTTGGTCTAATAATTAAAATAAAGATTGGGAATAACAATAATAAAAATCTATGATTAAGGAAAAACCTCATTTTCAAGCTTTTATGCATTAAAAAATCAACTAATATTTTCTTAAAAACAAAAAGAAAGAATTACTGTATAGTAGTTAAATAATTTGTAAATTTTTACATTTTTTTATATCCTTGTGAGCTATTTTGCCAAAATCATATCCCATATAAGAAAATAGTTTGCCTTATCATATAGAATATTTTCATATTTTTTATGATTATTTTAAAGCAGGTTTGGTTCACCAACAAACATTGATCAAATATTTTTTGAATGCCACGATGCAATAAATTATTTTTGACAAATGAATGTGTAGAATTTAATTTAATCATCAAAATGAGCCAAAATGAGGAGTAGTATCTAAAATACTTCTCATTATAAATAATAACTTATAAATGATACTTAAATTTAAATTTGCAAGTAAAATTTCCTTTTTTCTTATTTAGGAATTTAATTTATTATTTATTTTGTAACAAAAGAATCATGATTAAAATTTTATTATAATTAATAACCATTAATTAGTAAATTATTATATAGGTAGCCATCAACAAATAAGCTCTTATAAAATCAAATAAGTTTTTTATTTGTAAAAATTTAATTTTTTGAAGTTTTCTTTTATTTGCATGTCCTCACAACTTCTATTGACTTAATGGTAAGGCAAATAAAATTTTTATGCAATGATGAACTTCAAAAAGTGAAGACAAATGAAAAAAGAGTGTGAAAATCAATGTAGTATTATTTTGGAAAAAAATATTACTTGTAAACTACTATGTCAAGAAATTGACATATCTTCAACTGTAACTTTTAATTCGTAATTTTTAATTGTAGAAGAGCAATTTTGATTAGTAAAAAGAATTTGGCAGTTACTTTGGATTAAATTATTTTAATAATATGTAATTGAATATCTTAACTTAGAAATTGTAATTTCTTTTTCGAACAATATTATTTGCTAATTTAAAATGCCTAGGTATAAATATGAATTGAAGCAATTACATTTATCGTTGATATAAATTTTTATATGGTTTAATTTTTTTGTTGAATTTCATTATACCAATGCTTTTACGTATTTCAATATTTTTTCTTCATTGATTTATAGTTTTTAGGATTATTTTATATATTTTAGTTGAGGTATACTTCAATGAAATGGAGTAGAAAATTCAAAACCGTTAAATTTAAATATTTGTTTAATAGGATAGTATGATTTGTGGGTTTTTTTAATTTCAAAATTTGAAATTTCTTGTTTATCCATACATAAATAATATAAATATCTAGAATAAATTATTTATTCATAAGATAAAATCTTAGTGTGAACTACATATACAATAATAATATCTTATTATATTATTATATATTTAAGAATTTATAGATGATGGAATAAAATAAGCAAAATATTTAATATACTATAACTTTTTAATTGACATTTTAAATAAATTAAATAATAATAAAATATTTATAAATGAAAAGCTAATAAAAGATCTAGTTTTTATTACAGTTATATTAATTATCATTATTAGATTTCAGTGATGATTTCTTACTTTTATCTCTATAATTATTAAAATAGTGATAATCGCTCAAAATTATAACTAAAATATCTAATTATTTGGATGGTTACATAAAATTGTACGTGTACAGTGAGTAATATTGACAGTTTTTAAAATTATAGAATATATTATGCTTTTACAGACTAAATTTACGAATCGCTGAAGATATTGTACAGTGACGATGCTTCAACCTCCACAAAAAACTGTCAGACATTTTTGCGAGGATAACATATAAAAACATATAAAATTAAAAAGACTATGTCCGAGGATAACATGATAATAATCGTTATGGGTAAGATTGCTCGTCCACACACATGTAGATAAGTGAATTTCAAAAAGAAAATAATGCTAATAAAAATATTTATGACAAAATATATGAAAAGTAAAATAGAATTAGCGAAAAATGGAATAGTGATAATAAAGAAACAAAATTGTTAACAGTGCATCTCAAATAAATGGTGTGTTTGTTAATGAGTAAAAGTTGTCAAATTAAAACTTTTTAATCTAAAATTTTTTACTTTCCAAAATTATCCTATTTTTCAATCATTTCTTCACATTTTTCTGTATAATTATCCTACTTTTCAATTATTTCTACACAACTACTCACACAATTAATCTATCTATTTGAATTTTATCTTATTTATTTTTTATAATTACTCTTTTTATACCACATCATTTGTAACTTTTACTTTATGTAATTTTTTATAAAAAAATTTATTCATAACCGACACACCCGCGCAATTTTAATGCAAAGTCGGCGTCCCCACATGCAACGCAACGCAGCACAACAATTGAGCCTGGTAGGTCAGAAGTCAGAATTGCCGCGGCGGACGCACGTGAGTCTATAAGTACCCACCCGTGGCTGCATTTCCTCCTTCCCTCCCTCCGTCCCGCTCGAGTCCAAGGTCCAAAGCCAATCTCATTTCTCCAAGGACAAATCCCCTTCGCCATCCTTTTTAGTTTTTCCCGCGATTTCCTCCTCCCCTCACATAGCCCCCTGCCCCGAGGCGGCGCCCGCCCGCTAACCTGCGCTTGCGCCGGCCATGGAGGGGGCGATCGCCAACGGCTCCGCCTACGAAGACATTCCGCCCGTCAAGTCCTGTTCCAATGCCTGGTCCGTCTTCTCCTCCGAGTCCCGCAAACTGTGGAGCATCGCCGCTCCCATCTCCTTCAACATCCTCTGCCTCTACGGCACCAACTCCTCCACGCAAATCTTCGTCGGCCACATCGGCAATCTCCAGCTATCTGCTGTCGCCATCGGACTCTCCGTCATCTCCAACTTCTCATTCGGATTCCTCGTATGTTTTTCTTCTTCTCCCTTCTCCTCTCTCCTCTTGGAAACGGATGGAAGCAGCATCTTCCTCCTTCGGATCTTTCATTTGCCAGGTTCCTCACGTTTTTCTCCTTCATGCGGGGGACACTGTCACTTGGTGATGAACGTTGTCATTTCACCTACGTATCCGCATTGTGGGATCGACGTCTCCGCGTCTCTCGCACGTGTGCCACGCACTCGACGTGATTTTTCAGTTTTTCGTCCCCGTCTCACGCGTGTGATTCTCGCCGTCTAGGACTCGAGGCCAACAGACGACCGACGACGACCGGTGAACTGAGAAGTTCATTCGACGAATGGTCCGTCCATGTTCGGTGCATACGGCTACGATTTGGCCGTCGGACGTGGATTACTTCCGTTACCTTCCGTTACCGTTCGCTTTTTTTACTTTTTATTTTTGGTTTATGACCTAATTATACAGCAGCCTGTAGTTTCCATTCAGACTACACCATACAACCGGATTTTTCAAATGTTATTAGAAGTAGTATTTTAAATACATTTGGGATATAAATCAGGATTATATTACTATTATGTTAAAATTATACATTTCGAAAATTTTTATATATTTTCATAAATTTTACAGCGAAATATGAACCCTCATATGTACTAAATATCTAGTGTATGTGAATTTCTAATAAAAGTGATTTTTTGCATGATAAATATGCACTGAGTTATATTCTTTAAAACATAAAAGGTGACCGGCTGCAGTTCTGTAGTAGCTCAAATCCATTTATTCTCAGCTCAACGTTCACCGGGCTGAAAGGATTGTGGGTATGTTTGGGAACATTAAAAACTTTCCAAACTAAAATTTTTATTATTTTCTACAGGTGGAAAAGGAATTTGTTTATTTCAGTTCTCACCTTGGAGGGCTTACTTTTTTGAGAGAGAGAGAGATCATCTGTCGACCGAGCTTGGGGGGGGGGGGGGGGGGGGGCCTTGTTCGTATGATCGTATCATCCAATCCCATGGAACGGAAACTCTTACACAATTACTGTACAGTCTTCCATCTTTTACCATATTATAATCCTATGTTACCATTTTTATTTCCCCACATACAGTAACCATTTCTTATGCCAAACTCAGCCCCATTCCATCTTGCGCCGGGGTGAAGTGCAGTTTCGTCGCTTGAAATGTATATACTTTTTGAAGAATGCGACAAGGGCTTCTTTTTTCCTTAGACGTAGTTGTACGCTCCCGGATACATATACTTACTTTTTAAATATTTTTTATAAAACTGTTAAATTATTAAAATGTCATTGATTTTTAAAAATTTTAAAAAATACCTAAAAATCTTAAAAAATAGTACAAATTATTATACATGTTAAACATACTTAAATTAATATCTATGTAAGAAATTTTTTTAAAAAAATTAAAATAGATGTATGCACTTAAGAACATTGAGGCTTCATGCTCTTGGAAGTATATGATCATGTTTCTGCGCGGCGCTCTTGCAAGGACAAGTTTTGACTCTGGGTGTGTTTGGCAATGTATAGAACATGAGTTAAAATTTTTCACTTTTTATGATTACCTTATTTTTAATTATTTTTTATATTTTTCTATACAACTTTCCTACTTTTCAATTATTTCTTGATAACTATTCATATAACTAACCTATCTATTTTAATTTTATCATTTTTACTTCTCATCATTACTCTGTTGAACTTTTTATCAAAAGTTTTATCCATTTCTAAATACACTTTGCGTTTGACAATTAAGAAAAAAATGTCAAACTACAACTTTTTAATCTAAAACTTTTCATTCTCCATAATTACTTTATTTTTTAATTTTTTTTTATATATTTATGTATAATTATCTTATTTTTTAATTATTTCTTCGTATCTTCTTGTATAATTACCATACTTTTCAATCATTTCTGCACGGCTATCTATATATTTTAATTTGATCAAATCACATCACATCATTATCTATCAATTTAATAACTTTTCATAAAAATTTTATCACTTTACAAACACTCCCTTGATGATGCATCTCGAGTACATCCATGAAGTCCTCTTCGCTTGCTGTCCTCCATTGACATTCCCTGGTTACTGAAGCTTTGGCAAGGATAAAGCCCAAAAACGATCCAAAACGGCCGTTAATGAGATCCTGGTTTTGTCATCTGTCAGTGGTCGAATGTCATTTCGCAGTAACAAAAGGTTTTCAATCATAAGTAGAATTAGAGCATCGGCATTGCTTGAAGAGATGCGTGATAAGGCTATTGTGGCTATGAGCCATGAATAACTCATTGCTGGATGTCTTCCAGCTTATTGCATCTGCTGAGTCTATACTCATTCCATGCGTTCTGTTTTTTTATTTATTTTAAATCTCTCTCTGGAAAAATGGTTTCAGCTCGGCATGGGAAGTGCGCTCGAGACGTTGTGTGGGCAGGCCTTTGGAGCAGGTCAGGTCTACATGCTGGGCGTCTATATGCAACGTTCATGGATAATTCTGCTCGTTTCCGGTCTGTTGTTGTGTCCAATCTACATCTTTGCATCCCCAATCTTAAAGCTCCTTGGCCAGGAGGCGGTCATATCGGACCTTGCAGGCAAATTTGCACTCCAAATTATTCCGCAGATGTTTGCTCTCGCCATCAACTTCCCAACCCAGAAGTTCCTACAGGCACAGAGCAAGGTGGGGGTAATGGCGTGGATTGGATTTGCAACTCTACTGCTGCACATTTTCATGCTCTGGCTCTTCATCTATGTCTTCGGTTGGGGTTTGGCTGGCGCAGCAATCGCTTATGATATTTCAGCTTGGGCCACCGCTCTGGCCCAGGTTGCATATGTTGTGGGCTGGTGTAAGGATGGTTGGACTGGGCTGTCTTGGTCAGCTTTTCGAGAGATATGGGCATTTGTCAGGCTCTCCTTCGCATCAGCTGTGATGCTTTGCCTGGAGATTTGGTACATGATGACCTTGGTTGTGCTCACTGGTCACCTCGGCAATGCAGAGATTGCTGTCGGCTCTCTTTCGATCTGGTATGTCAGAACTCTTGTTTGCATGCTAGATGATTGAATCCTTGGGATCATATATGCACACTGACTGATTCAACAACTCTCCCTTTGGATGTTTTGTGGTGACAATTTGATTTTTGTTATTTTCAGCATGAACATAAATGGATGGGAAGGCATGCTATTCATTGGTATCAATGCTGCTATAAGGTAAACTAATTCAGACCGCCGTCTTTGTTTTTCAGATTATCCTGCTACAGTTCTCATAGCATGAGGCTGTAAGCTAAATGCCTTAAGGCGGAATGAAACTTGGCACGTGATCATAAATAGCAATTCCAAAGTGCAATCGCCTAAAGAATGAAATAATCATTCTCTCTGATGGCAAAATGGCGCTTGGCATATGGTTTGAAGGATCAACAAGCATTGCTTATCTCATCCCCAGCTTCTTCTTGTCGAGTTACGAGTTTCATTTCAGCTGGTTCGGACTTCAGATTTTCTGATTCTACTTCCATCGTGTCTATGAAGTTTTCCCTGTCAAATGTCCTCTAAAATTTTAATAAAAATTTCACCTCTTTTACTTTTCACTTGATTATTCTCAATGTGGTTGACCTAATGACTCTCAGTTCTGTATTTTGGCAGCGTCCGTGTCTCAAATGAACTTGGGTCGGGACGCCCAAGGGCTACGAAGTATTCAGTCATAGTTGCGGTCTCAACGTCACTTGTCATTGGACTTTTTTTCATGGCTGTGATCCTGTTCACCAGAGACTACTTTCCGGTGATCTTTACTAGCAGCAAAGAGCTGCAACGGGCTGTTTCACATTTGGCATATCTTCTTGGTGTTACTATGGTCCTTAACAGCATCCAGCCTGTCATATCAGGTATTTCGATTGCAGCTGTAGTTTAGAGGTGGCCTAAATCTCTTTTTTCTCCCTGAGAGTCAGGGATCCATCCACTCTCTTGGCGAGACCATTCTCCTCTCGTGCCTTAATTGGCCACTGTCCAAAACTTAGACTGCTAAGACAATTATGTCACAGCAGCTTCCAACAACCGATAGAACTTGGATGATGAGTGCCGCTTATCCTGGCTTCAATCTTGCAATGGCTGAGTTGGCGCACTTACCCAGCTCAACCCACACAGGTTAAACTTGACTCAAGGCCAGACATCATCAGCAGACATTTATCTTGTCTTCAATTGGTGATTCTTGCTCTGGATAACTTGACCACTGGAATTGATTAGTAGAGTAGAACTGGTTGTTGAGCATTTTATCCTGCGACACAATTTTTCTCACGAAGCCCAAAGCGAGAGTTCAAAATGAATGTTTGAAATAAGTCCGCATCTTCCGCATATCGAGATTCCACTACATATTTGCACTCAAAAAGATGTACTATAAACATCCTTGTTCGCTAACCAACTTCTGATATTATGGCTTTTCTGAAAGAAATTCATATTCACTATAGTGTCAAGAGGATCCGCAGATCCACAAGTGAATCAATATAGTTGAGATTTCATTTTTTTTATTTTGCCTTTTGTTATTACGTTTGCTTGGCAGGTGTTGCTGTTGGGGGTGGCTGGCAAGCTTTAGTGGCTTATATCAACTTAGGTTGTTACTATGTTTTTGGGCTTCCATTTGGTTTCCTTCTGGGCTATAAGTTCCATTTGCGGGTAGAGGTAATTCTTTGCTACAATTTGAGTCCAGTTTTGAAATGTCCTAGTTACGCCATTCCTAATCAAAACAGAAAGGAATTATGCAGTATAGCGGCCTAAAATGATTTTGGATGAATGCATTAACCTTTGGATGCCAAGTGACTTTCACACTGGAAATGAGATCACCTTCTTCAAGTGCCGGCCATCTGAGCAAAGTAAGCGGATTACAGACTGTTGCAATTGCTCGCCAGTTAAACCACTTTTTGTTTCCTCAGATGACAAATGATGGCACCAATGCTAAAGGAAAAAAAAGAAGAAGAAGAAGAAAATCATTGTATCAACTGTCCAACTGTAATAGTGACTTGTAACATCTAATTATTTACTGAGCTATAGTATTATTGTTCAATCGTTTCTGTGTGCTCTCTATGACTTTTGTTGCATAGACCTGTTTTTTCTAGTATTTCCTGTCAGATTTTTTATTATTGCTTTTCTGTCAACAGGGAATTTGGGCTGGGATGCTCTGTGGCACTGCTTTGCAGACCCTCATCCTACTTGGGATTGTTGTCAAAACCAACTGGAACAAAGAGGTAAAGCAACTTACGTGTATTTATGAGTCATGCTTCAACGCTTGCACGCTTGGATTCTCCATGTGCAAATGACTATATAAAATATTATACATTTTAGTGCGTCAATGGAAAAATTTTAGTATTTTTCATAATTCACGTACAAATATATACATTTTAAAGGAAACATGATCCACGCGAGACTCTGGATAGGAATTTTTTTTTTTTTTTTTATCATGATAGAACAAATAATGGTAAGTCGTAACTTTAATTTCATGATATAGTTAATTGTTGGATAGCGAACACGATGAAAAGAAACCCGATGGACGCGAAACGTAAGTTTGATGCATCCACTGGTGCAACATTTTTCATCAATTGCAAGCTGGGCCGTACTCCTACCAATACAACCGAAGTGGTCTTTGCACTTGTCACAGTGCAATGTCGAGCCGCCTTGGAAGTAAAAATCTTAAAATTCTCAATGAAAAATAGGCCACAGTCCACCTTAAACTATGAAGTTTACTGCACACGTATCTCGAATGTCCAAGGACGGAAAGTGGGAATGTGCATGCGTTTTGAAATAAATTCTTAGATGGAATGCATTACCATATTCATCAAAGCTTCGTCAAAGGAGAAATTTATCTAATTTGCACCGAAGCTTCTTTAAATGGGATTCATAATGCTTATTTTAACGCCATAAATGAACACTTAAAAGATTATCTGTACATGTCATTTCATTAATATCATGTTGAAACCGAACACAAACATTGTATGCCTAGAGAAAGAGAATCTTATACATGTTCCGTGGAAATTTTAGTGACATTCTTAGTACGCAGGCTGCTCAGGCGCATGAGAGAGTGCGACTGTGGGGTGGTCAAGAAGAGGACGATACTTCGAAGGTACAAACAAGATCCATCCCCCCATCGTTAAAATTCTTATTTTCTTATAGTTGATTTTAATAATAGTGAGAATTTGGATGAGTAACCAAGTAAGATTTTAAATCAAGTAGTAATAAGAACTAATCACTTTCGATATTTAGGATCAATAGTTCAAAAAAACAGGAAAATTAAAAAAAGATTTAATACATAAAATTTAAGTAGGATAGAAGAAATGGAGAAACACGTCAGGAATTTTATGTGACCGTCGAGTTCCAATTAAATTAAAAGGAAGATTTTTATAAGACTGTGATTAAACTTGCTATACTTTATGAGATAGAATGTTGAGCAGCTAAAGAATAACGTATACAAAAATGAACGCAGTGAAAATGAGAATGTTAAGGTGGATGAGTGGTAAATAAAAAAAGATAAAATTAGGAATTAAATAATTCAAGAAAATTTAAAAGTGAGACAAATTTGTGATAAAATGAGATAAAATAGATTAATATAGTTTGGTCATGTTAAAAGGAGGCTTGAAGTAGCACCAATTAGGAAAACAAAATTTATTCAAGTAAAATGTGGTAGGAGAATGAGATGAAGACAAAAAAATATATGAATGAAAGCAATTAAACAAAATTTTAAAATATTATAAATTATAAAAAATTTAATTTTAAATCGCCAAAAATAGCGCAGTAGAATCCATGCGGCCGCCCCACCTTGGTGGGAAACGACTGTCGATGATGATGATCGTTGATTTGACATGTAACTTATGCAAGGATCCTATTTTTTCTCATTGTTTCCATTCGTTTCATTCAACAAGTCATCACCAAAAGAAAACCTCTGATATTCTCAAACTACAGGCACCCGAACCATCAGAGGAAGTGCGAGTTTGGGTTGGTGCAGAACCGAATGCATTAGATACCAGGGTAAGTACGTATTTGAGTCACGAATTTCTGTTGTTTCTGTTTTCAAAAAACATGTTTATTCATGTACAAGAAGTTGCCTGTGGAAATATCGGCCATATTTTAGTTTTTAAAGATGTGAAGCTGTCCTTGGAACGTTACCCTGTTGTCATACGACCCCCTGGCCATTGTTGTGTAAGCAAAGCAAAAGAGAAGAGGGGGAGGAGCAAAAAACTCTAATTCACTTAAGAAGTTACCATAACATTCTCCAACTTCAGGTGACTGAGGAAAAGCGGGGGGCTGAGGCTTCGGATGAATCGGAAGCTGTGCCGTTGAAAGCAGAGGAATGAGTCGATTTTTATCAGGAGAAAGCATGATTTTCTGCTTTCTCTCGCTCTTTCTTGCCGATGAATTGTACGCCCCTTCCTCCTCTGGCACTGTACGTTTTTTTTTTTTTTTTTTTTTTGGTGGTTTTGTGCGCTCGTTAGCTTTCTTTGCTGTACTTAGTTGGCTTAAAAACATGCTAGCCTCCATTGAGGAGGATGGTATGATGGCCGCATTTAGGAACCACAGTAGAATACTGAAACAGGTTGTGCGGACTCGCCCATTACTAACCAAGTCCCAGCCATTGCTTAACATAGCTCACCTAAATAGCTTGTATGTAACCACTCATTACAAACCGAGTGGCAATAATTGTTTAACATAGCTCACTTTTATTTTATTACATGACTATAAACAGAGATATAGCTCTCACGGGACTCCGATCCTGGAACAAACACTCACACACCTTGTGTGCACCTTCTTACTAATGTGTCAAGCGCTGGTACGCACATAGCTTAGTAAGAATCAGCGAACAAAATGACCATTTTCTTCTGTTTCTATAACCTTTTTAATGTTTTAATTCACGAGCATGTTTTTCCTTGTGTGGGATTTTTTCAAAAATTATATTGGATTACAGTGGATGCCACGCACCCTGCCCGGTCGAAGCTCCCGTGGTTGCATAAAAACTGCTTGGTGTACTTCTAAACGTTTGACTGCTGTTTATGATTTTTTGAGAGAGGGGAGACCTTTTTTTGTTCTCTTTTCACTCCTTGAGTAGGGTACACGTGACATTTAGGTATCTTGCAATGTTATTTTTCCTTCTAACATTCTTATTATCATCATTATTACCTATTTTTTAATTTTTATTCTTTATTATATATATAAACTTGTATATTTTATCATGGATTATTTTAGTGTTTTTCAAATATACTCAATACGTTTTGTTTTGATTCTAAATGTACCTAAATATACTTACTATATTGATATTTAATCCAAAAAAGTTTATTTTGTCAGTTAATATTGTTAATTAATAACTAGAATTACTAATATGTCCATCAAATTTAGGATGAGATTAAAAAATTTGAATATCATTACTTACTAAAGCCTTAATTGTGCATGAATTTTAAACTTAGAGAGCGCTAGTTTCATTTTTTTCATTTTATTTTATTTTTATTATTTTACAACAAAAATATATTGAACATTTACAAAAATTTAACTAATGATTTTACGAAATATATATTTTTAAAATTAAATACAAGCGTAGCGAATATAATCGAGACTTTAAAAATATCGTAAATATATTTTTGTGTTAGGATTAAACATTGTAAATGTATTTAGAAAACTCTTTATTTTATTATAATCTTCCTTTTTTTTTATTGAGTTGGAGCCATTGCTCACACAAGATGAGAGGGGGATTTGAAACCCGATGCTGGGATGCTGGGCATGATTGTCCGCATGAGCCACCAACTGCCCTATGGCAGGTGCTCATAATCCTCCCTTTTGATTGCATTAGATCTTATCATTTTTTCTTTTTCTTTTTTTTTTCTTTTTTCAAATTGTTTTTCTTGCTTTTTGTACCTCCAATCCCCCATGGGCAGAAGCATTGTTATTTTAGGGGATGTTTTGGAATGCGTAAAATTGTAGGATTGTGGAAAATTATGGAAATGAAAAAGAGAATATTTTGATAAATGTGTGATTGATAAGAAATAATATATGTATAATTGGAATAAATAAGTTTGTTGTATGTAGTTGATAGGGAAAATGATTAGTATACAGGGGTAAAAATAAAAAAAATAGTGTGATTAATAAAGTAATAATTAATATTAAAAAACCAAATACGATGTAAAAACTATAATTCTCATAGTCACATGTTAACAAACGTCCCCTTAGTCCACCTTGGTGATGCATACGAGTTATCCAGAGCACCTCTTTTAATCCAAAAGAGTAGTAAACTACGATGTTGTGATAGGTGTTACGCCCTTCTACAGTGCTCCCCACCAATTTCTGACAGCTTCTACTCGCCTTATCAACGTCAGGTTTGTCTAGAGTCTTCAACCAATGATTAGATTTCTACCAACATGCTGAATTTTTCAAAAAAATAAAAAAGAAAAAAAGAAAAACGACTTGGAAACTGATGTAATCTTACCGTTTGGACGGCATCAATAATCGGATGTCGATTGACTGCATTCCTCGTTCTTTTTCTACTCTTGCCACAGCTGCATCGCTTCTCATTTGCCTGGGAGCCGATAACAGATCCTTTCAGTTTCTGGCCCTGTTCAATGCACCCGGGTGGGTGTATTTACCTTTTTTTTTTTTGAAACTTTTTTTTATGAAAATGTTAATCTAAGTCTATTTAATATGTGTATAAATTTTTACCATTTTTAAATATTTTTA